>SKCR01027701.1:0-188513 GCA_019454045.1 Zanthoxylum bungeanum
CGTCACAGGTATCCAGATAATCCCAGAGATATAGATGTAAACGTCAAATCTCTATAGGTATTATCTCGTCAACGTATCTATTAGCATCTCTAAATAACACTCAGAACTTACTTCCGATGTATACTGTGGCCACAGATTTAACAGACTGCTAATAATATATGGACTACCTATGCTCTGTACACAGAACTGACGGATCCTATCTTGACACACACAGGATATCCTGAGGATCGATCCACACCCAACGAACAGGCGGAGGTCTGATCTAAATAGATCGGTGACGTGACCCATCTAAGTGTGGAGGATGTCTTATACATCCACAGTGGTGTCTCAAGTCGAAGGACCACTATGCTACTCAACCTGAGAAGATTCTTATTGACGTTGGTGTGTACCATCCATTAAGAATCTTCGGTGAGCCGTTCAGTGTTTATCCACTATAAACACCTACACGTCTATACGAGTCTCCATAGACTCATGGTTCATTGGGATAAACCATCGGACCAAGTCACGATATACGACATGTACTGGTCTCAACGGATTTGACTAACCGACCGTGTTAGCAAATCTTGACCAGGAACTATGTTTGATAATATACATATAGCAGTGACACTTCCAATGTCAATTACAAACTAACTTTGTAACTGTGTACTGCATTATATATTATCAGGCCTTTGTCTAATATATACATATCACTAAACCATATTAGTTTCAATCTAATCGTAATCAGATCGAATACGTATATAAGAACAAGAGGTGCAACCATAAATAAGTAATATTATGGAATAAGGGGATGTTCGTATTCATGAATCAGACATAAATACGACCCGGATTGGCGCTCTGAGCACCAACCCCAACACAGTCCACACCCAACGAACAGGCGGAGGTCTGATCTAAATAGATCGGTGACGTGACTGCCATCTAAGTTGGGAGGATAACTTAGACATCCACGGTGGTATCTCAAGTCAAAGAATCACTATGCTCACTCAACCCGAGAATATTTTTATTGACGTTGGTGTACCATCCATTAAGAATCTTCGGTGAGTCGTTCAGTATTTATCCGCTATAAACACCTACACGTTTATACGAGTCTCCAAGACTCATGGTTCACTGAGAACCCATCGGAATCCAAGATTCCAATATACGACATGTACCAGTCTCTACAGGTTTACTTTACTGACCAAGTAGTGTAAACCTTGACCGGGAACTGTCTAAGAATGACAACGTCATGATACAACTTAATGTCAGTTGCGACGCTGTTGCAACAGTATCATAACTAATCATTCTAAGGTCGGTTACGTCTTTACCATATTGAAGGAGAAGGTATAGTGAGAGAGAACCAGAACATAAGACCTTCAGATGTAGTTTAAGAAAAGAATGAAAGGTGAGTGGAAGCTCTGAGTAAAAGAGTTAGAAAAGAAGTTGTTCAGATGGAGCGGTACAGAGATAAAGTAGTAGCCAAGTAATGACTGAGATATAAAGGAATTAGTGTTAGATGAAATATTAGATATATAAAGGAAGAAGATATCCATCAGATAAGAAGATATAGACATAGACTAAGTGAGTTCTCAATATAGAATAGAATAAAGCATAAAACGAAAAGAATAATAAGGAAAAGGTTTGATAGATATATCGTATAGTATGGAGTCGAGAAGATAAGTTACTGCAATGTTACATTTAACATAGCAGTGAATCCTCAAGGTACAGTATATATACATGGTCATCAGATGAAGATAAGATTTATAAGTCATGAATATTTACATGTATTTGAATAACGACCCTTGACGGTGCTAGACTATGGATAACAAGTTGGTGTGGAACACCGTAATCAAACTTACAGTAGCAATGAATGTAAAGGTACATAAAGAACCTGACCTTGCACTACAAGGTCCTAAGTTATACAGATAAGCAGAGGCAAGAAAATGTATATATATATATATATATGTGTGTGTATGTGTATCTTTCAGAGTCAAAGCTGAAGTAAGGGAACCCAGTTACAAAAATTACAAATACTCATGGAGATAAAAGATCCTTAAGTTAAGGTGGAAAAGCCTAGCCCAATAATTATGCAGAATAAGTTAATAGAGTGTTGAGTTCTCAGTAAGATGACTCTTAGAATATGTCTTCTTGTAGAATAGATATAAAAAGTCTAGACAGTCAAGAAATAGAAGGTGTGGGGAATAAGCTGGAGTAGGTGGAGTTAACGAAAGATCTAGGAATGAGGCTTCTTTGATGCACCATAAAAGTTGTAGCATAGCTGTAGTGCAAAGTAATCAGCATGAATTTTATGAAAAACATGTCAAGGAGTCCCCTCTCAATCAAGAATTTAATAAGCATAAGGTATGAAACAGAATTTAAGATAAGAGAAAGACTAAGGCGTACTTATTAGAAAAATGATGAATGATCAGTTTGACAGAGCATTTAGTCACCAAGTCATAGTGAACTCGGTTAACGTTCGTTAGTTTATAGTAAAATAAGAGTCCTAGCAGATGGAAATAAAGATGCTTACGAGTATAAAGTCAGTTTAAACTATAGATTAGAAAGAACCTGTGAACTCTGTGACCTATGGTAATATCATAAGTTTAAAGAGGATTCGAGGACGAATCCTATTTAAGTGGGGGAGAATTTGTAACGACCGGTAGTTTATACTACTGTTACATTATAGTACCGTGGTATTACAGGACGAAGGTAACATAACATAAATTACGTTGGGACACAAATATATTCATGGAACGACTTTGGGGACAATCGGTAAATTCTTCGAAAGTCCGATACGAGATTCTAAGATATTCCATTCCGGACAGCCTACGGTATTTGGGGCATAACTTTCTAATAAGAACTCCGCTTTTTATGAATTTTATATCATCGGAAATCTGAGATCGAGATCTACAACTTTAGCATTGAACAATTTTCCAAAATCGAAACATAAATGGGCTAAAAATTCCCGATCAAAAATTTAGATGAATAGTACCTGAGGGCATTCTAGTAAATGTTGGACAATTATGACCCATAGCGTCACTATTTGTACAGATCATGGTGTTGTTGTACAAATTAACTATGTGTCAAAGGAGATTGCACTCTTATCATTTGTATTAGATCACCTAGATATATAAATGATAGGAGGTCCCTGTGATTTGTTCCTGGACGGAGAATGATATGAGACATTATCAGTCCACAAAGGATAAATCATTAAATATCCCTAGTCAGAGTATTATCGAGATTGGACATCGATAAATATGTAAAATACTAGTATTACACTTGTGCGCGTTGTGAGGGCACAACGACATAGTTCTCATATATTTGGGTATAGGATACTCATGCAAGTGTAATAGGAGGTTGTGTTTTACCGATGGTATGGGAAATAGCTTCTCTCTGGATAGACCCCCTTAGAATTCCATTTGTAGTATGACTATGTGTCTATGGAAGTCCGAAATCAGGGTAGGTGTATTTGGTCTTAACCTGAGACTTGCACCGCTAATATTTGTGACAATAAATATATTTTGGTTGCGGTCGTACAGGGCTTTAACAGGTTTTGTGTACGCCAATGCTGGGTATATTGAGAATCGTAGTGTGTTGGGTGTGATGTCAAGACAGAAGTATCACTCCAGTCATAGTGGAGATGATGGTCACGTAGGATACGGGACTTGTTTTCTTAAATGCTGCAGCTATCGGGATAAAATGACAAGGTCATGTTTATCCGATTATAGAGACTAGTTACCAGACATCTGACATGTGCTTCGTACGGGGCAGACACAATTCCAGCCCCAGGCCTAGCACGTGATCATCCGATACTGGATAGAAATACGCAATACTACGCCTAATATAGATCCTTTATTCCTGTAAGGATATTTCCGGAGAATTGGTTAGGCATGGCGCTTTGCTAGAGGCCAACGTTGTCTTGTAAATCGGTATAAACGTAGTACTTGGTACTTACGTGTTCGGATAGTCCGACGACCGAATTTACTGCCAACATGTCCGGGGATCTCATGGGTCGCTTCCCAAAGATTCACCGATGACGTATGACTCGCATTCTAAATTAATCTGGGATTAATTAGAAGAGAGAGAAAATTAATCTGGGATTAATTGCGGAGATATTTTATCTGGGATAAAATATCATTAAATAGAGAGAACAATTAATTTGGAATTAATCGATAAATTAATATATTCGATATATTAAACGAAATTGGATTTCGACGCGGAATTAAAATTAGATTTTAATTCGGGCGAACGAATTAATTTAGAATTAATTCGTTAGCGATGTGAATAGTGATTTCGCTAGGGGTAATCATTTAATTACGACGCAACAGAAAATTCGTTAATTTGGAATTAGCGAACCCGAGCCCGTGATTATTTACGAGCGCATTCGCATTTTGAATTCGAGTGCGGCACGCAAGTCAAATCAAGCTTCAAATCGCTAGACGCATCTAGCGTCACATCATTCGTCAATCAAGTGATAGATGTCTTTCACTTTGAGTGATTGACGTACGTCACTATTCATGAGTGATGTGAGTTGATGGATGTGGTGGTTGGATTAAAGCTTGACTTTTGGAAAGAGAAAATTAGTAATTGAATTTTGGAAATTCAAAATTGGTATTAGATACACAATTTTCTTTAACCAAAACATAACTCTCTCTTCTCTCTTTTTCTCCTCTCTCTCACGCCCTTGGTAGGTAAATTCTTCATTAGTTTTCTGGGAAATGCCGAGCAAGAATGGAAGCAAGAGTGGGATTTTGTGGTAAAATCACAAGTGCTAGCACACTTACGAGACATGCGAAGATGATAGGGAAGTCTACCCATGAGCCGGGAACCATTCGACGAAGCTTGGAGCTTGACGAAGGACCACCATGGACGCCAAAACAGTGAGTTTGGAGTAGTCCACTGCTGTGAGCTGCAGTGAGCAGATTTTGAGTTTTGTTCGTTGTCGCGTCGCTCAACCGATCGATGTGAGTATTCCGCAACTTCGTCGATTTGTATTCGCACATATTTCATGCTTCTTTATGATCTTGGGACCTTAATAGAAACCAACAATGGCATCTAGAGCAAGGTTGAGCATGAAATTGATTTAGGGCTTAAAATTGGGTAAAATGTATTTGAGCATGATTTGGATGATTTGGATGTTTAAGTATGCTTAATACATGTTTAATTGAAGTTTGATTTGATCAATTTCAAGAAAATTGATTTGGAACAATTTTCCCCAAAATTAGATGTGTTGGCCGAATGGTTGATGATCCTAAATATCTTGGAATTTTGATTTTTTGATTCATTAGATGTGTTGGAAATCATTAGGGAATGTTTATTTAATGTTGAATTTGATTCAATTGGATTGGATTTGTAATTTGGCATAATAAACCCTAAAGCCGAGAGTTATAGCCCTAAGTGTCTTGGTATTTTTTGTTTCGTTGATCATTGGATGACTTGAAATGATTGAGGATGTTGATTTAATGTCGATTGTCGATTTAATTGGATTGAAACCGAATCGGACACAAAATCCCCTCCATTGCCGAGAGCTAATAGCATGTAATTGGGTTTGATTTTGATGAAATGTGTTGGAAATGTTTTGTTGATGATAAACATTATTAATTAGGCTAATTTGGTTTTTTGGAAATATTGATTTAGTTAAATTAATTATGAAATGCACTTTAAGTAATTAAATTGGGAAATTGGATTTTTTGTAATTTAATTATTTGGGCCTATTTTGTAAATTGGGCTTTTAAAGTTTTTATTGGGCTTATTGGGCTTGGTTGTACCAAGTTAGGTTTAGGCCAAATGGATTGGATCCAATTGGGCCCAAAACCACTTCCATAAAGCCCAAATGCGACTTAATGGACCTTTAAAGTTTAATTGGGCCTAATGGGCCTAAATTGATTTCTAGGCTTATGGGGTAATTCCCGGATTGGATTTTGGTTATTTGGTTTGACCCGAGTTGACCAAAAGTCCACGCCTTAAGAAATTAATTAAAAGCCCATTGGACTTTAATTAAATTGACGTTGGACGTTAATCGGGCTTTGAGACCCGTAACGATTAAATTTGGAATTTAAGTCGTAAAAGTTCATTAATAAAGTGTAGTATTTAATTTGGAATTAAATAGTGAATTAGTATTAAATGCATATTAAATTGGATTTAATTATGTAGTTTAATTTAATTCGAGAATTCGTACTTTGAGTACTTATTCGCAAAAACGAGTTTGACTCTCGCAAAATCAAATCGTTGTTTGAACATTGGATGGTCACTAATTATCAGATTAATTAATTTGATTAGATTGATTGATAACATGCTTATGTGAATACATGGTTGCGATGCATGAATAATGTATATCAGATGGATATTAGATGGGTGGGGCAATTTTGGAAATTGTAATAAATTTGATTTATTAATTGAACCTGCGTATCCAGCCTTATTACCTCTCAATTCTTTGTATTCTCTTCTCACCTATTCCCCTCAATGTAAATGAGGTTTCTTTAGAAGTGTAGTGTAACGGGTAGAAGTAATACATGTGCTAGCGGGAGAGAGAAAGAGAGAGATTTGATCTAGGATCATTGTGTAAAGTATCCATCCGCATATCATTATTATTTTTCATATGCGCTGTATTATGTGTTTAGAATGCATGTTTAAGGGTGTATGATGATGAGACCTTAACAAAGATAATAAATTGGTTGCCAATTTGCACTCGAAAAACCCTCGCAAAATATTAAGCGTTTTTCCTTCCATTGAGTGATTCTCACTCAAGATCCGAGACTGGCATTGGCTTGTTGGCCAAAGTCAAGGCCTTTATCCGTCGAGGATGTGTTTGAATCACGAAGGCTTTGTTCCATATCAGTGTCTTGTCCAAGTTGTGGTTTGGTGGCCAAAGTCAAGACCACTTCTTGTCCATCGACATTGATTACGAAGCTTTCCATGGTCAATGGGTCGTGCTTAACTGGGATCACTAAGTTTGTTATGCCAAAGCCAAGACTTAGTTGATTCAGAGGAAAAAGGTTAGGTAATACATTGGATATATTGGCATATATAAGATATAAGTTTCGGACTTGGATGTCCCCTACCAGATCTAGGAATTGGATTGGATCCAATCGATCTTAGAGATCTACCTAGTTAATTATCATACAATTTGTTGGCCAAAGTCAAGATTGTGTGATATTTAATGGGATCCTAGCCCACTAGGAAACACGGTTTCCCGAGTACTCGACAAAGGGTTAGAGGCTCGCCGAAAAATAGTGGGAGGCAAGAATTTAATTTGCAATATTCATTTAATTACTTGCCATACGCGCTCAAAACAAATATCATTCATCAAATAAATTAAATGTTAGTTGGACTAATATTTAAATTGTTGTTTTAATAAATAGTTGGACTATATTCAAACTATTCATTTATAGTTGATTTTATAATTGGATTATAGTAATCAATATAATTGATTTTAATCTATTAAATTATAGTTGATTAAATAGTTAGACTATTGTAATCATTATAATAAAAAGTACCAAAATCGTTGATTAAATAGTTGGACTATTAGAATCAAGATAAAATTCAAAGATTGACATTTAAAACATAATCCTAGGGAAAATGTATTTAAATGGTTTAATTTTCAAATTGGGAATAAATTTCAGGATGGTCCTGGAAAAATAATAAGTTACTTTATTTGATAAAATAACATATTAAGCCTAAAGCCTAGAGTTAAGCAAATAGTCGATCATAATCTTTGGAAGATTTATGTAATGATAACTTTAGTGCTTAATCCATTAAGCTTGTCGCAGTAGACTTATTAATTTCTGAATCAGAACTAAGGATTAGATCCTTAAAGTATGATAATGAAATTGAAGGATCTTCATAGATCTATTAAAGATCTTAGAAGTACTAAATTACAATAAATAACTCTTTGAGAGTTAATGACTATTCTCAAGGAGACAAAGTCAAACTTTGCAATTAGGCAAGTAGCGCATGGCGCACCTTACTTCGATATTCTAGAAACCCGAGGCTTGGCCAAAGGCTTCTGGAGTGTTGAAAATGGCAAAGGCAAAATCATTATAATCTTCTAGGAAGATAAATGACATATTCCAAAATGTTTGCCTAAATGTGGCAAACGGGATCGCGGAAGCGTGACTGCCGTTTGAACAAAGCAGACATGAAGGAATTGAAGACGAGCAAGGCTCTAACTTCAAATATGTTTGTCATAAATATATTCACTACTAGTATTAAAATTGGATTTTAGATACTTAGTGTGATATAAATATATATTGATGTTCAGAATCTGCAATGAGCAGGATACTGACCTCTATAGAGATTTATTTGCGAATTGAAAATGGGACGAAAGTCGTTGTTTTAACCGTAGATACCTAATTTTAGGAACTACCTTCGGGTGTGTACCTAAATTTGGAAACTGTTATAATGTAACTAGTTTGACTAGAAACATTATCTCTATATCAGTGTTTAATCCGTTGCGGATTGACCTTTATATTCTAGAGCACTAAAGTGTTTTATTATATAAAGATGATATTGAGATAAACACATTAGATGTGAATAACAGAGTTTATATTTTGAATATAAACAAATATCGAATATATAATATGACAAACAAATAGTTCAAACTGATTTGATCAGATGAAACTTAATTGTGGCATTGTTGTCTACGACACACTTAAACAAGACTCGTATATCCACACTTTTGAAGAGTGGGTACTCGGTCTAATTTCATTCCAATCAAATAAAGTCTACGAATCTAGTTTATTGGGCAAAGTGCTTAAAACACTATTTACTTGGTAAAAATATAAATGCCACCAATCTGTTAGCCCTAGTTCATAGTGAAGCAAGTGGGCCCATGTCTAGCTAGGCTAGATGTGGATATGAATATTTTTTGACCTTTACGGATGTGGCATCACGTTATGGTTATGTGTTCCTTTTGAAGAACACAAATCGGAAACTTTTATAGTTTCGACACGAAATAGACGTACAGATCGGCTAAAGTATTAAACCGTCACGGTAAGACCGTAATGGAAAATACTTAAGCAATAAGTTTCTTATATACTTGAAAGAATAAAGTATTCTTTCAAATGAGGACTCCTCCCGGAACACGTCAAAGTGACGGTGTGTCCGAACTGAGTAACCAAATTTTGTTGGACATGATAAGGTTAATCATGAGTCATTCTGAGCTACCATTTCCTTCAACGGATAAGCTTTAAACAGTGCAAGAACTTATTTAGAATAAGGTCCATTAAAATATGTTTGACAGATTTCATATTAGTTATGAACAGGAAAAGAAACCGGCTTTCCCATTCCTGATAATTTGGGTATGCTAGGCATATATTTGGATGATACCAAACTAAAACCCAAATTGGATAAGTGCCTATTGTAGGTTATCTTAGGGATACCATAAGTATTGTACTTATACAACTCACGAGAGAACAATTAGATAGTTGCTCACCATGCGGTTTTCCTAAGAGGAATACCGATATGCAGTGGTAATTGGGAGGATAGTAAAACTCGATGAAAATCGGAGTAATACTGTTCAAGGCACCGAGTCCTAATGGAACAGATAAATAGTTCTTCAAGGATGAAACTATTACCATTAATCTTCGAATACACAAGAACCGCGTAAGTCGGAGAGAGTCAGAAAACAACCTGGGGTATGGGTATATGATCTCACCTCTTAAAGATGTATATCTTATTGAGGTATACCAACTGACTACGTATGAGGAAGTGATACAAGGTATCGACTCCCTAATTATGACAAAGTGATCTCACCTCTTAAAGTGGGTACTAGTTGATGTACCGCAAGACATTGTGCCTATTGGTACTATATAAGTCTTCAAAGAAGACATACATGGATGACAACATACCAACGTATAAAGCTAGGCTTTTAGCGGAAATGTATCGTTATCAACATTGTGTTGATTACAATTCAACCTTTTACCTGTTGCCACGATAAATCCATTTGGATAATGCTTGCTAATGCTGCATGTTTCATTTGTGAAATATGTCAGTTTAACGGGAAAATCGCTTTCCTTAAAAGGAAACCTTTTGGAGGATGTTTACAACATCCTGTCGGTTTTGTCGTACAATAACTAGCAAACAAGGTTTGCGGGTTATTCGATTCATGTTTGGATTGAAGCAAGCACAGGTTCTTGGAATTATCGTTTTGATGTGATCATAATGGTTTATGATTTAATTCAAAACGAAATGATTCTTGTGTATATAAGAGGGTTAGTGGGAGCGCACTGACAGTGGTTGTCCTATAAATAATGATAATATATGTCATTTCTTGGAAATGATATTCCCATAATAACAATCGGTGAAAGCTTGGCTTTCGATAAAACTCTCCGAGAAATCGTACATTGAAAAATGTACGTAACCTGATGTCTCATACGCTTTGAGCATATGGATTCACAAACAGGCCAATCAGACTGATAGTCACTGGATTGATGTTAAGAACATCCGTTAGTATCTTAGAGATCTAAGGATGCTGTCTTAATCTGTGGAGAAGAAGAATTTGAAGTGGCTGGGATCACTGTAGCAAGTTTCCTAACCGATAAGACGACTAAAAGTCGCAAACGGTACTATATAGTTTGAATAACGAAACAGTGAGCTTGAAATCTTCCAAGCAAGATACCGTTACCGTATAAACAACAAATGCGGGTTATTGATGCAGCTGAGGCAGCAATAGAAGCCTTCTGGGTCGATAATAATCTAATTAGATTAGATATAATTTTGTTAGCTGCTGAGCTAGGCGTCAGCACAGGCTAAAGAATTAATGGTCTCATCAACGATCCAAATATATACTTCGATAATCATCTGATTCGTTCGGATCATACATCGTGGCGATGTGATGATCGAATAAATCGCATCAGATGATAATTATGCAAATTCGCTGACGAAAGCATTTTCTCAGCAGTTTGAACCAACCGTATATAGTTCGGGTGTCAAGCACTCGAGTGACTGGCTATAGGCCAAGTGGGAGATTGTTGGACAATTATGACCCATAGAGTCATTATTTGTACAGATCATGGTGTTGTTGTACAAATTAACTATGTGACAAAGGAGATTGCACTCTTATCATTTGTGATTAGATCACCTAGATATATAAATGATAGGAGGTCCCTGTGATTTGTTCCTGGACGGAGAATGAAATGAGACAGTATCAGCCCACGAAGGATAAATCATTAAATATCCCTAGTCAGAGTATTATCGAGATTGGACATCGATAAATACGTAAAAGACTAGTATTACACTTGTGCGCGTTGTGAGGGCACAACGACATAGTTCTCATCTATTTGGGTATAGGATACTCATGCAAGTGTAATAGGAGGTTGTGTTTTACCGATGGTACGGGAAATAGCTTCGCTCTGGATAGACCCCCTCAGAATTCCATTGGTAGTATGACTATGTGTCTATGGAAGTCCGAAATCAGGGTAGGTGTATTTGGTCTTAACCTGAGACTTGCACTGCTAATACTTGCGACAATCAATATACTTTGGTTGCGGTCGTCCAGGGCTTTAACAGGTTCTGTGTACACCAATTCTGGGTATATTGAGAATCGTAGTGTGTTGGGTGTGAAGTCAAGATGGAAGTATCACTCCATTCATAGTGGAGATGATGGTCACGTAGGATACGGGACTGGTTCTCTTAAATGTTACAGCTATCGGGATAAAATGACAAGGTCATGTTTATCTGATTATAGAGACTAGTTACCAGACATCCGACATGTGCTTCGTACTGGGTAGACACAATTCCAGCCTTAGGCCTAGCACGTGATCATCCGATACTGGACAGAAATACGCAATATTACGCCTGATATAGATCATTTATTCCTGTAAGGATATTTCCGGAGAATTGGGTAGGCATGGCGCTTTGCTAGAGGCCAACATTGTCTTGTAAATCGGTATAAACGTAGTACTTGGTACTTACGTGTTCGGATAGTCCGACAAACGAATTTACTGCCAACATATCCGGGGATCTCATGGGTCGCTTCCCAAAGATTCACCGATGACGTATGACTCGAACTCTAAATTAATTTGGGATTAATTAGAAGAGAGAGAAAATTAATCTGGGATTAATTGCGGAGATATTTTATCTGGGATAAAATATCATTAAATAGAGAGAACGATTAATTTGGAATTAATCGATAAATTAATATATTCGATATATTAAACGAAATTGGATTTCGATGTGGAATTAAAATTAGATTTTAATTCGGGCGAACGAATTAATTTAGAATTAATTCGTTAGCGACATGAATAGTGATTTCGCTAGGGGTAATCATTTAATTACGACGCAACGAAAAATTCGTTAATTTGGAATTAGCGAACCCGAGCCCGAGATTATTTGCGAGCGTATTCACATTTCGAATTCGAGTGCGGCACGTAAGTCAAATCAAGCGTCAAATCGCTAGTCGCATCTAGCATCACATCATTCGTCAATCAAGTGATAGATGTCTTTCACTTTGAGTGATTGACGCAAGTCACTATTCATGAGTGATGTGAGTTGATGGATGTGGTGGTTGGCATTAATGCTTGACTTTTGGAAAGAGAAAATTAGTAATTGAATTTTGGAAATTCAAAATTGGTATTAGATACACAATTTTCTTTAACCAAAACATAACTCTCTCTTCTCTCTTTCTCTCCTCTCTCTCACGCCCTTGGTGGCTAAATTCTTCACTGGTTTTCTGGGAAATACCGAGCAAGAAGGGAAGCAAAAGTGGGATTTTGTGGCAAAATCACAAGTGCTAGCACACTTACGAGACATGCGAATGTGATAGGGAAGTCTACCAATGAGCCGGGAACCATTCGACGAAGCTTGGAGCTTGACGAAGGACCACCATGGACGCCAAAACAGTGAGCTTGGAGCAGTCCACTGCCGTGAGCTGCAGTGAGCAGATTTTGAGTTTTGTTCGTTGCCGCGTCGCTCAACCGATCGATGTGAGTATTCCGCAACTTCGTCGATTTGTATTCGCACATATTTCATGCTTGTTTATGATCTTGGGACCTTAATAGAAACCAACAGTAAATTCTATAAGTCTCTCCAAAATTCTACACATTTCCTTATTTTAAAATAGCCAAGTATATAAGGGAACTATTCATGTATCCCTAGAAATAAAAAAAAAAGTAATTTGAGGATGAGGAGGAAGAAAGAAAAAAGAAGAAGAAAGAAGAAAGAAGAAAGAAGAAGAAGAAGGAAAAAGAAAGAATAAGAAAGTGCTAAACAACCATTCATCAAACTAAGAAGAAGACAAGCTACCATGGAGGCTTGAGGATTGAAGAAAAATCAAGAGAAATAAGGTAAAAAGACTTGACCCATAAACTTGGTTTGTTAGATTTTAGAAGCATGATGATATAATATGGATGTTGGGATGATAAGGATTGCATAATGGTAATTGATAAGTCAAGAAAGTGATTGTTGATTTAAAGTACTCAAATTTTGGAAAATTTGAAGGTTTTGTGAAAAACAAGGATAATGAGACTTGGAGAATTGGTTTAGGATGCTAATTTAATGTAGAATTTGTGAATTTGAAGTTAAAAAAGTTGGTTTGTGCGATAATTTTTTTGTGAAAATTGCTTATGGTAATTTAGGTAGAGGATGAACATAGAGAAGCAAAAATAGAATCCTAGAAAACTAATTCGCGTCGCGACGCTAAAGGGTTGTGCATCACGACGCGCAAGGGAAAAATGGCAGCACGTTTCTGGATGTTGCGCATCGCAACGCGCAAGGATTTTCGTCGCGACGCGTGACACAAAATCATTCCCAAATCAATTTTAAATCATCATAGTTCCACCCTAGCGTGTTAGAGGCCACCCTTAGGGTCTCGTATCAGTTCGCATGCACACATTACATATTAGTATAAGTATGATATACCAAGTTATGATATCACATAATCCAGAACTTATCTCGTGGTTTTTAGTCTAATCAAGTTATCGCTTATAGACCATTGCATGAGTTACAATTTCCTTCGGTGAAGCGATATAGCTCCAGCCAGATTCCAATCAGTGAGTGGACACTTTCCCATTAAGTTGATTTTCATTTTATTATTTTACATGACACACTTACTTTCTCGCATTTAGGGTATTTTCGAAGTTCATTTTCAATTATATTTTGATTAAGCATATTTTGAGAAATTATTTAGAATAAAGAAATATTTCAAAACATGAGTTTTATGTTTTACGAGGCATGGGGGAAAAACTCACCTCAGTTTGTAACTTGTACAGACATGGAATTGACGGACAGTATATGTGCACATGTAGGGACTGGGGAGACGGCGATATGTAACGCCCTCAGATCCTAGTTCAGGACTAGGGATGACAGATGCCTCTAGATCCTAGTTTCAGAGCTTGGAGGGTATCATAGATTAGCACTCCCAGTTCTAGTTCAGTGGCTTGGGGATGGCGATACGTAACCCCCCAATATCACTAGTTTCAGGGACAGAAGTGGCATTCTTTAGGGGACGGTGATACGTAATGCCCCAAAGTCATGTATTTGCACTCCCGGCTCTAGTTAGGCGTATGGGGGGACGACGATACGTAACGTCCCATACGTCAAGTTTTTACGAGACAGATCGATTTTCAGATGTCGAGTTATTAGAAAATAGTTTTCAGAGAACCGATTTTCAGAAAATAGTTTTTCAGAAACAAGTTTTCAGAACCAGACTTTCAAAAGTTAATTTTAGTTAAACTTTACAGAAAGTGTTCAGACGACGAGATTTTTCAGAAAGAAGCTCAGAGTTTTCAGACAGAAAATTAGTTTTCATATAAAGCTATTTCTTGAATTTTTTGTTTTAGAACCAAATATTTTTATAACAGTATTTTAATTTTTCGTCCACTCACTTAGATCGTACATTGATCTAACCCCCACACTCCCAGTTTTCTTTTTTGTTGCAGGTACTCCTGAGGACGAGCTCGTGGGAATTGATGCTGATGGCAGTCATTAGAGGGTTTGGTCCATCAGGTCGAGTCAGAGTTCAGTTCAGACAAAGTCCGAGAATGTCATGTTGCATATAGTCTGTTTAGTAAAGAGTATGCATGTAGAGAGTTATAAGTGTTCATTTCTAAAGTTGTAATGTACAGTGCATTTGGGTATTTAGTTTTTTAAAGCAATATGCATTTATGAGATTGAGTTGGGCATCGGCCCCGTGTATAAGTTTATGTATCAGATGAGTTTAATGTTGTTAGAAAATCATAGGCTCAGGGGGATAGTACGGCCTATTCCCTGCCGGTAGCATCTCCCGGATTGAGGATGTTATAGGGTCTCGGATAATAGACTTGTTGTCCACCCCTAGTTATGATTCATTTAATATTTCATACGACGATGAATTCATAAATCGTTCATATACCAATATAGAAATGAATGTGACTTGTATAATCCGATTATATAAGATTGATCCCTGATAGAGATAAGCTTCTTTAGAATATCAGTTAGACGAAATTCATATATATCAAAATGATGATCATATATGTGTTGATCTCAATCTTTAGTGTTTTATGAACTCTTACATCTTGAATTATGTCTTTTGATTTACATTAACGAGATTGATATGGATTATGATCAATAACTCGTGATTTGGAAACACAATTTCATATATAGATGTGGACATTTAACATAATATTGAATTCACTCCTAATAAAAGAGTACATAAGTATTTCTCTCAATGTCGATCCAATACTTGAATAATAGTGTTCTTATTCTATTACTTTAATGGAAATAAATATCCATAAAAGTATATTTTTCATAGGAGAATCAATTATACTTAATGGTGCAAAATATAATTAGAAAGGTATGATGGACTTTATAACCTATCTCTAATTATGAAACACTTGTGAGGGATCAAACTATATGTAATAATTATATCGATTGACATAATTTATCTGTAATGATGAAAAATCAATTTTGGATTCTTCATGAAATAACCTCAAAGTTAATAATACAAGATTATTGATTAAAGAGTTTAATCATTAATTCCAATGTTATTTAAGTTCTGAACTATATGTCCATTTAGTCCCCTAGTTAGCTCATAATCACTATAAAAAATAATTGGATAATCTAATTAAATGCTCAATAAATAAACTGAATAATTAAGAATATTCATGCTTAGTAAATAATGATTATGAATTATTATTTACATTGATCAAAGATAATAAAATATATAATACTTGATTATATATAGTTTTTCGACAAAGATTATTTGATAATCGTTAATTTAATTAATTTTAGATAATTAATTTATTATGAAAAAATAAAGTCTAATATCCTAATTTGATTAGTAGATAATTTTGTAAATCCTAATTGATTAAGGTTAATTAAAATTTATCCCTTTTAGACATAGACTCCATATTCGGATAAAATGGTGATTTTTGATAAAATAAAAGGATATATAAATAAAACTTAAATTTGTTTTTGTTTTTTTTAACCTAATCTCCATTAAACATAATTATCTCCTTATCAGGATTGTAGAAATTAGGATTGTAGAAATTACTTTTATAACAAGGGGAAATCAATAATTAAAATGTGTTTTGATTGTGTTCTAAATCAAATTCTTAAGAAGAATAAAAACATTCAACACACCACACATATTTTTGTTTGAGATGAGTCATAAGTAGAGAGATCAAATAAAGTTCATAAAGAGAGAGATCCAATTTTTTTAAACTTATGATAATCCCCTTCCGCACACGCATAGACTAAAGGATAATCGTTTTCGTCATTTCCAGAACCACGAGAGCCAGTATTAGAGAGTTGGGCCCCCTAAACCATCGAAACAAAAATATCCAACTAGTGGGCCGAATAAGGACATATAACATTCTTAAACTTTTGAATTTGAACATGATTGTATTTATAGCAATAAAATTATTTTATAAATTTTTGTATTACATATAAAACTTTTTCCACTAAACATGTTTTTCTTAACATAATATTTTACATTCAAATTTAAATAGTGTAATAAAATTGTTATTATTCATTTTTCCATTTACATCCAAGTAAAAATTGTTGAAGTTTGTGTTAGGAGCGTCAATCCGAATAATATATTTTACATTATATTTTATTATTTATTAATAAAATAATTACTTTTTCATTTCAAACCTTATTAATGGTAATGTCATTATGCATATTAGATTGATATATAAATATGCTAAGAATGACATCGACCTTAGAATACTCATGTAGTAATACTTGACACTGGGTGGTCCAACATTTGAATAGTATTACTATTATAAACTAACCTTAAAGTAAATATTCTTAGTCGTTGGTTTTGAAATACGGTCGAATTCCTATAACCTATAAGACTAGCACATGTCGTATATTGGAATTGGAGTTCCAATGGTTTAATCTGGTGTACCATGAGCTTGGGAAGCTCGTATAGACATATGGGTATTCATTGGAGCGAATATTGAATGACTCACAGGTGATTCCTAATATTTGGAAGTACACACCACCGTCAATAGGAATCTCTTCGAGTCGATGAGCATATGTGATCATTTGACTATAGGATAATATTGATATTGTGTTTGATCCTCCATACTTTGATGACATATATGTAGGAGACCTTTCATGGTCTGACTGTTATATGTTTATTGGGCGTTGATCGATGCACTCGTTAATCAAGTGTGTATCAAGACAAGATCTGTCGGCCCGTATGTGTACCATAAAATATTTAGGTATCTATGTGAATAAGTCACGATTCTTAAGAATTTGGCCAAATCTGATCACCTAGGGTGGATCGCATATATCAGAAATGGTATTCTGATTAGCTGTAAAGAATCGTGGAAATGTCGACATGAGATGTGCGCCTTGGAAACTTGATGGTGTAATCTATATTTCCTAAACACAATTTAAATAGCCTACGATTGAGGGATTGTTAAACATATGTGATGACTCGACTTGTATAGTTCAGAAAGGTCGTTCGTGTTCTTCACGAATTTGGAGGTGGCCGAATTGCGTACATATAAACTAGGCTTATATGATGAACTTATTTGGACTTAGAGAGTCTCAAAATATGAAGTGTACTCGTTGAGCACTTGGATAGTCGATAATTTTTTATAATAAATAATATTTGATATTATAATTATCAACTAAAATAATTAAGTGTCATTGGATAACATTAATTATTTACTTTGACCCAATTGGATTAATCCAAAATCACACAAGGGCTTTGTTGTAATTTTATAAATATCTCTACCATTGGAGGATATTTTAATAATTATAAATATGTAATAATAGGTGTATTTGGCTTGATTTAATTGGATTAAATCAAAGTGATAGACATTTAACTAATCCATTAATTAAATTTGTCTTGATTTAAATGGATTAAATTAAAGTGGTAGACAAATGTGATTAGTCACACCTAATTATACATATTTGGACAAATTGGATTAAGCCCACCTAAAGTTGATTAGAACTTTTATTAATTAAAAATTACATAAATTTTGCTATAAAAGGAAAGCTTTATCAAGTTTTTAATTAAGCTTGAGCTTTAGAAGCCAGAATTAGAAATATCAGCCTAAGTAAAAAGAAGTGTTTAGAGAAGCTTTGGAAGTTCTCTATAATATTTCAACAAAGAGAAATCAAGATTAGATTTTGGAATGAAGCTTGCTAGCATTGAAATCAAGATTAGATATTAGAGTCAAGCTTGATAACTTTGGAAGTTCTCTACAATATTTCAATAAGGAGAAGAAGATTAGATCTTGGAATCAAACTTACTAGGTAAGTTTGATCTTCTCTAAAGCTATATTTTTATCAGTGAGTTGTCATTAGTGAAACATATAATGATGTATTATGTAAATTAGAGTTTGGAACTCTAGATAATAACTTGGAGCTATGATTATCATTCTAGAATCACTTGACCACCTTTGAGTGACCTGGAATTATTCATTAGTCATTTCATTGTGGGATTTTATTTTGATTTGTGTTTTATGTGTGTGTGTGTGTTTGTTTCTTTGTTGTAAAACATGTGTTGAGGTTGGTTTTAAAATTTAAATTATTTTGGGTGGATTTTAAAATATTTTTAAATTTTAAAATTGAAAAAAAAATATCAACTCAGCATATTGTGCATGTTGCAACGCATCGCAAGCAGCTCGCATGCTTGTGCAACAAGCACAAGAAGCTTGCATGCTGCACAAGCAGCAAGTAGCTGCTAGCAGCATCCTTTGCATGATGTTTGTGCGCATGCACGCGCATGGCCTGAGCGCACACGCGCATGGCGTGTACTGGGTATACATGGCAAAAAAGCCTGGGCCGGGCTTCAAAATGAGGGCCTGGGCCGGCTCAACCCGAAAAGCCAGGGCTCGGCCCGGCCCGGGCTTAAAATAAATAATTAAATATTTTTAATTATAAAATATATACATTTATAAAAAAAAATTTTATATTTATAATAAAAAAATCGGGTCTGGGCGTAAAATAAATAATTAAATATTTATAATTATAAAATATATATACATATTTATATATTTATATAATAAATTTTTTATTTTTATAAATTTTTATAATAAAAAAATCAGGCCCGAGCCGAGCCTCTTGCCATCCCTAGTACTGGGTGTGCAGGATCTGATTTTTATCTCGATTTTTTTCCCAGACTCCGATTCATCCTTGATTTTTCCCTAATCACTCGTAATGGAATATGATATCTCATTAAAATATTTAAAAATACATTCATGCTTGATATCTACGGGTTAGACCCACTTTCGCTGCGCGGGGCACCGACCTGACCCGACCCTATGGGTTCCACAACCGCTGTAGACACTGTATTTTTACATAAAGCCTAATGA
This sequence comes from Zanthoxylum bungeanum, assembly GCA_019454045.1. Lineage (NCBI taxonomy): Eukaryota > Viridiplantae > Streptophyta > Magnoliopsida > Sapindales > Rutaceae > Zanthoxylum > Zanthoxylum bungeanum. The sequence continues at coordinate 19,725 of SKCR01027701.1, forward strand.
TGAGCCTCATATGGAGGCACTACCCGATAAGTTGCGGAAGTCGCAGGAAACAGACGTTGGAAGGGGAAATTTTAAAAATAAATACATCAACAAATTTAACTCGCTAATTGGCCTCGGGTTCGCCCGATTAATCTCTGTTTTAAAATTTTAGCCTCGGCCCAAAACCCCCGCACCCATCCAAAGCCCATTTCGCCCAAGCCCAATCCAAAAATAATTAAAACATTTAAAACACATGTCACAAATTAAATTAAATCCAATTAAATTAAATCAAATCCAATCAAATTTAAATAAATCTCATTCATAATTTAAATAAATCACCTACAAATTTAAAGATATTCCCCCACCAAAAATACAAATATCCTTTCCCTTTTCAAATTAATTAAATACACCCCATATTTACTTGATTTGTTTCCTTTTGAAAATACATGCACAACCCTAACCCTAGCCCACTCTTATATAAAGAAAACACAAAAAAAAAACCCTAATGGCTCTCCCCTCACCCTCACGGCTCCCCCTCCCTCTCTCAACTCACGGCAACCTCACAAAATAAACCTTGAACTCTCTCTTTCTCTCGGCCTCACAGTTCTTTTCTCTTTTCCTCTCCCTCTGACAAACTCTCGGCAAGCAATGAAAACCCTTTGAACAGCCGACCAAAACTAACCATAGCCCTACAAACGCAAGGCTACTTCTACACGCACACATGCCCTAGAAACTCTCTCCTCTCTCACGGAAAAACACACAGATCCCACTCCTTCTCACCGACTTCCCTATTGGCACACAGGCCTCACACCCTTCAACATCTCACCCCTCTCACCAAGCCACGACTTACACATACAAAAAACCAACTCACTTCACGCAACTCCTCACACCAAGACACACGGCACATTCACACACAGCAGCTCTCGCCATTAACAAATAAGCAAACAAAGGAAGCCATAAATACCATGCAACCCTACACTTAGCCACAACCACGTACACACGGCAAATCAACAAAGGGAGACTCACGGCAATAAGACACACCAAAGTCACCCCACTAACCGACCAAAAACGAAGCCATACACAGCACCCTCCTCTCATTTGTTCACTGACCACGCACAACCTTTTACTCTTCAAAAACACACATTATGCAGATAAAACCAAGCCTTTTGCCGAGTCCGAAAATATTCCCCAAAAACAGTCCCAAATTGACACCAAAACATAGAACAAATCACCTAAAAACAGTCCCCGAATAGCCCCGTGAAATCACAGCAAAATAGTCTAGAAATAGCCCCTCCAACCACCGAAACAGTCCACAAAACAGTCCAAGAATCATCCTAAAACTGCAGTCCAAAAATCAGCCCTCGAACCGCAGTAAAACAGCGAAGAAAACAGTCCAAAACAGTGACTTAAAACAGCGAAACAGCGAAGGAAAATACTGAACCAGCAAACCAGAAAAATAACGGAGCATTAACCCTTCCGGCGACGACGTAACGCACTTCCGAGTAGCATCTTAAAAGGTAATACCTGAGGGCCCCCCTTTTTATTATTTATCTTTTTAGTTATTCTTTGTCGATCATTCGCATGCATCGTTGTGTTTTACGTATGGTATCATTTGTGTTGGATTGATGATTGAGTGTTATCCCTTGCGGTATATCGGAAGGAAACCCAGACGTAAATTCTGTAGTCGAATTCGAATGGACGGTAGTGCGGTCTGTACTTGGGATACAACTCCACGTACCGGTTGAGGAACTTTCAAGCACGTGTTTCATTTTGGTATTTAGTTTCGTGTTTGTTGTTCCGCTATTTATTTTCTATGTGTTGTTTCTTCCTTTATGTATTGTTAATCTAATATGCATGGGCTAACTAGGGTGGATAAAAGGTCATATATTCGAGGGAAATGCTTAAAGGCTACCTTTACCACGATGTTTTGCCGCGCCGGACGAAGTACACTCGATTGAATGTGAAATGTTTTTAATCGGGCATACAAGGTCCCATATTATTTATTTGTTTATTCATGCATTGATAATTTAGTGTGCATGGGCTAACTAGGGTGGATTAAAGTTCCTCTATTCGATGGAAATGCCTAAAGGCTACCTTTACCATGATGTTTTGATGTGCCGGACGAAGTACGTTTGATTGAAAGTGAGATGTGTTCAATCGGGCATACAAGGTTCCATATTATTTACTTGTTTATTCATGTATTGTTACTTGATGCGCATTGGCTAATTACGTTGGTTTAAAGGTCCTCCATTTGAGGGAAATGCCATAAGGCTACCTTTATCATAATATTTTGCCGCGCCTTTTATTATGTCATTTACCATTTGCATATCATTGCTTTATTTACGCATGCATTGCATTCTAGTGCGCATGGGCTAACTAGGGAGGATTAAAGGTCCTCTATTCGAGGGAAATGCCTAAAGGCTACCTTTATCACGATGTTTTGCCGCGCCGGACGAGATACACTCGATTGAATGTGAAATGTGTTCAATCGGGCATACAAGGTCCCATATTATTTATTTGTTTATTCATGCATTGATAATTTAATGCGCATGGGCTAACTAGGGTGGATTAAAGGTCATATATTCGAGGAAAATGCCTAAATGCTACCTTTACCATGATATTTTGCCGCGCCGGACGAGGTACACTCGATTGAATGTGAAATGTGTTCAGTCGGGCATACAAGGTCCCATATTATTTATTTGTTTATTCATGCATTGATAATTTAATGCGCATGGGCTAAGTAAGTGACCATTCCGAACCCAACGGTTTGAGGTCTTCCTTTGCGAGGGGTGAGTGCGGCCTTAAATCATTTCCCAGTTCACATTGGGTGGCGACTCCATTTTATTTCTCCGATTTAGTCCCCCGCGGGCTACTCCGTACTCCCAACCGGGCCGCGAGACCGGGTAGCGTCGCCGATTTCTATGTCCTACAGTCTGGCGACTCCACTGGGGATAAAGAATCGGCCCCAAAATAATGTCTTGTAATGTTTGTGATTTGTGCTTTAGTTAACCTTGTCTAGAGTTGATTTAACCTAAGGTAATATTGGAGTTAGATAATTATTTGGTGTCTTCCTTCACTCACTACCTTTTTATAGCCAAAAGGAAAAATTGTGAAGACATCTAGATAATCTTCTAAAGTGATGGACTAATTTGGATGATCTGTTGTTTAATCCTGTCACCAAGGCGATAAGAGCCTAAGAGGCCAGGGTATTTAAGAGAGTTCGCTCCACCCTCCCTCTGGGGATTTTCAATAGAGAAATCCATTTGACAGTTATTCATGTATCATGAAGTCATTTTTGCTCGAAGCGGCGGATCGTTATATGGTACCATCACTTGTTGGCACGTATCTTAAGGTATAAAAAAGGTGCGCTCACTTGGTTGCTCGAACCCTTGAGTGGGGAGACCTAGTTGTGGGCAATCCTTCGCCGGTAGGAGCCTTTATCTATACTCCTATAAACCCGCATGTGAACCATAAACATATATCCTATAGAAGTTGCCACTTTATGCTTTTGATAACCACATGCATTTTATATCTCATACATCGCACGCATCTCATGCATCTCATGCATATACGCATCATGTTAACCCCGTGTCTTAAAAGCCATCATAGCTATCCGTTGGGTTAGAGAAATAGAGATTTGTTAAGAAGAGTTTAGTAAACATAGATATCGGGGAAAAGGAAACCGAGAAACAGAAAACCTTACGGCAATGATAGAAAGACCATTGTGGGCAAAACAAAAGAAAAAAAAAAGGAAAAGAAAAAAAAATTGTTTGTTTTTAGTCCTTAATAGTTAGACATAATTCCAATGATGCAAATGTTTGCTTTAGGATGAAATCATAGAAATGATAAACTCTTGATGTGCTTTTATCTGATGCTTTGAGTAGTTGATCTATGTTAGACTCGTAAGCACTTAATTATAGGTTTTTAGCAGTGAAAACCTGAGTAGTCGACAATATGACTAGTTGAAAAAATTATAGGTTGGTGAATGACCGTTTGCTTAGATGTCTACCTTGACTTGCTTGTGTTATGATGTGTGGTATGATTGGAAACCAAAGAAAAGTCTCTCAAGAAGAAAATTAAACCGCCTATAACCAATAAGCGTGAAGCTACCCATTGGCGAGTATTAGGACCACCATGAGGAGAAATGCTACCTTAAAGGGTAGGTGTGTTGAAAAAAAAAAGTAGAAGAAAAAAAAAAGACAAAAGAAAAAGAAAATCATACCATATTGAACACGGAAAAGCAATTGCATAGCATAATTGAGACATCCAGGTTGGTTTGACCCATCGATCCCAATTTTCGAAACGAAATCATTGAGTTGGCCTGCTTAAGGAATCAAGCTGTAAAAGAACCTTTGCACACACATACTTTGAGTCTGGCTTAGATCATTTATTCAAAGACTTGGATTTGAGTTGCATCGAGTGTTTTGAAGGTTCTCTGGTCTCATTACTGAGCATTCTTTGAGGACAATGATATGTATAACTATTGGGACTATTTCGTAGCCTGTAATGTGGTATGTTGATACGGAATGCCACACCACGTAGCCTACCTTGACCTAGTGCAAATGGTAGAGAGCAGAAACCTAAGCCAGGTCTAGGGCGACCAGTCTACCACCTCATGAATAAGGGACATAACGAGATCTTGAGCCATGGGACCAAAGAAAACTGAGCAATCACCAGAGTAGAATTGGCAGAAGGAAACTGTAAGCATGCCCAGAGGGCGACCAAAGACATTAGTAGGCGAAGGGTGCCAGAGAGCACAAGGAATGCCTAACCCAGCGGAATAGGAAACATATCCATGCATACATGTATACACGTCACATGCACACAATTTTTGTCTTGATTTTATTCGCATGTTCTTTGAAGTAAGAAAAGGAAAAAGCGGAAAAGACAAACTCAATTCGGGAACAAGACCCACAACTCAATTCGGGAACAAGATCCAGGGGTCACAGCGCCTCGCCATCAACCTTTACTCAGTAACGGTTTAAAAATGAGCCATCTCTCATCAAGTAACGGTTCAAAAATGAACCATCTCATCAAGTAACGGTTCAAAAATGAGCCATCTCTCATCAAGTAACGGTTCAAAAATGAGTCATCTCTCACCAAGTATCGGTTCAAAAATGAACCATCTCTCATCAAGTAACGGTTCAAAAATGAACCATCTGAACTCAAGTAACGGTTAAAAAATGAGCCATCTCTCATCAAGTAACGGATCAAAAATGAACCATCTCTCATCAAGTAACGGTTCAAAAATGAACCATCTCAACTCAAGTAACGGTTAAAAAATGAGCTATCTCTCATCATGTAACGGATCAAAAATGAACCATCTCTCATCAAGTAACGGTTCAAAAATGAACCATCTCAACTCAAGTAACGGTTCAAAAATGAGCCATCTCTCATCAAGTAACGGTTCAAAAATGAACCATCTTTCATCAAGTAACGGTTCAAAAATGAGCCATCTCTCATCAAGTAACGGTTCAAAAATGAACCATCTCTCATCAAGTAACGGTTCAAAAATGAACCATCTCAACTCAAGTAACGGTTCAAAAATGAACCATCTCTCTTCAAGTAAGGGTTCGGGAATGAACCACCTCAACTCAGTAACGGTTCGGGAATGAACCATCTTTCATTAAGTAACGGTTCGGGAATGAACCATGGGTCAAGAACCTCACCACCACATCAACTCAGTTCGAAGCATCTCGCAAAGCAGCAGGAAAGTACGACAGCCGATAAACCAGGTAAGTAAAAATGCATGCATAACTTTGATAGGATTGTCACTGTTACACACTGCACAAGTCCCATCAAAGTGGGGGCGACTGTAGACACTGCATTTTTACATAAAGCCCAATGATGAGCCTCGTATGGAGGCACTACCCGATAAGTTGCGGAAGTCACGAGAAACGGACGTCGGAAGGGGAAATTTTAAAAATAAATATATCAACAAATTTAACTCGCTAATTGGCCTTGGTTTCGCCCGATTAATCTCTGTTTTAAAATTTGCCTCGGCGCAAAACCCCCGCACCCATCCAAAGCATTTCGCCCAAGCCCATCCAAAAATAATTAAAACAATTAAAACACATGTCACAAATTAAATTAAATCCATTAAATTAAATCAAATCCAATCCAATAAAATTTAATAAAAATCTAATTCCTAATTTAAATAAATCACCTACCAATTTAAAGATATTCCCCCACCAAAAATACAAATATTATTTCCCTTTTCAAATTAATTAAATACACCTCATATTTACTTGATTTGTTTCCTTTTGAAAATCCATGCACAACCCTAACCCTAGCCCACTATTATATAAAGAAAACACAAAAAACCCTAATGGCTCTCACTCCTCACGGCTCCCCCTCCCTCTCTCAACTCACGGCAACCTCACAAAATAAACCTTGAACTCTCTCTTTCTCTCGGCCTCACAGCTGTTCTCTCTTTTCCTCTCCCACTGACAAACTCTCGGCAAGCAATGAAAACCCTTTGAATAGCCGACCAAAACTAAGCATAGCCCTACAAACTCAAGGCTACTTCTACACGCACACATGCCCTAGAAACTCTCTCTTCTCTCACGGAAAAACACACAGATCTCACTTCTTCTCACCGACTTCCCTCTTGGCACACATGCCTCACGCCCTTCAACAGATCACCCCTCTCACCAAGCCAGGACTTACACATACAAAAAAACCAACTCACTTCACGCAACTCCTCACACCAAGACACACGGCACATTCACACACAGCAGCCCACGCCATTAACAAAGAAGCGAACAAAGGAAGCCATAAATACCATGCAACCCTACACTTAGCCACAACCACGTACACACGGAAATCAACAAATGGAGACTCACGGAAATAAGACACACCAAAGTCACCCCACTAACCGACCAAAAATGAAACCATACATAGCACCATCCTCTCATTTGTTCATTGACCAAGCACATCCTTTCACTCTTCCAAAACACACATTACGCAGATAAAACCAAGCCTTCTGCCGAGTCCAAAAATAGTCCCAAATCGACACCAAAACAATGAACAAATCACCCAAAAATAGTCCCCGAACAGCCCCATAAAATCACAACAAAACAGTCCAGAAATATCCCCTCCGACCACTGAAACAATCAATAAAATAGTACAAGAATCATCCTAAAACTGCAGTCCAAAAATCAGTCCTCGAACCGAGGTAAACAGCGAAGAAAACAGTCCAAAACATCGACTTAAAACAGTGAAACAGCGAAAGAAAATACTGAAACAGCAAACCAGAAAAATAATGGAGCATTAACCCTTCCGGCGACGACGTAACGCACTTTCGAGGAGCATCTTAAAAGTTAAGACCTGAGGGCACCTCTTTTTATTATTTATCTTTTTAGTATTTATTTGTCGATCATTCGCATGCATCGTTGTGTTTTACGTATAGTTTAATTTGTGTTGGGTTGATGATTTAGTGTTATCCCTTGCGGTGTATCAGATGGAAACCCAGACGTAAATTCTATAGCCGAATCCGAATGGACGGTAGTGCGGTATGTACTTGGGATACAACTTCATGTACCGCTTGAGGAACTTTCAAGCACATGTTTCATTTTTTTATTTAGTTTCGTGTTTGTTGTTCCGCTATTTATTTTCTATGTGTTGTTTCTTCCTTTATGTTTACTAGGGTGGATAAATGGTCCTCTATTGGAGGGAAATGCTTAAAGGCTACATTTACCATGATATTTTGCCGCGCCCGACGAAGTACACTCGATTAAATATGAAATGTGTTTAATCGGGCATACAAGGTCCCATATTATTTATTTGTTTATTCATGCATTGATAATTTAGTGTGCATGGGGTAACTAGGGTGGATTAAAGGTCCTCTATTCGAGGGAAATGCCTAAAGGCTACCTTTACCATGATGTTTTGCCGTGCCGGACGAAGTACGTTTGATTGAAAGTGAGATGTGTTCAATCGGGCATACAAGGTTCCATATTATTTACTTGTTTATTCATGTATTGTTACTTGATGCGCATGAGCTAATTACGTTGGTTTAAAGGTCCTCCATTTGAGGGAAATGCCATAAGGCTACCTTTATCATAATATTTTGCCGCGCCTTTTATTATGTCATTTACCATTTGCATATCATTGCTTTATTTACGCATGCATTGCATTCTAGTGCGCATGGGCTAACTAGGGAGGATTAAAGGTCCTCTATTCGAGGGTAATGCCTAAAGGCTACCTTTACCACGATGTTTTGCCGCGCCGGACGTGATACACCCGATTGAATGTGAAATGTGTTCAATCTGGCATACAAGGTCCCATATTATTTATTTGTTTATTCATGCATTGATAATTTATTGCGCATGGGCTAACTAGGGTGGATTAAAGGTCATCTATTCGAGGAAAATGCCTAAATGCTACCTTTACCACGATGTTTTTCCGGGTCGGACGTGTTGGTTTTATTCTAGGTCCCAAGATCATCAAACAAGCATGGAAAAGTGTGAAATACATATCAAAGGAGTTGCGGAATACTCACATCGATCGGTTGTGCGACGAAACGACGAACAAAATCATTTTTCCCATTGGAATTCGTCCTTGGCAGTGAGCAGTCCACTGGTTCAAGTTTTCAGATTTTGCTTCATCATTTTAGGTTCGAATCTTCGTCAAACGATTCCCGGCTCATGGGTAAACTTCCCTATCACCTTCGCATGTTCCGTAAGTGTGCTAGCACTTGTGATTTTACCATAAAATCACACTCTTGCTTCCTCCAATGCTCGGCAGTTTCAGTGAAACCAGTGAGCAGATTTTGCCCCTCCATGGGCGTGAACAAGAGAGAAAGAGAGATGAAGATGTGTTGATTAGTTGGTAAAACAATTTCCAAAATTGTTTATATATTTTCCAACCAAAAAATATAAAATATTTACCAAATAATATATTAAAAAATCAAATGGTAAATGCTTCCACCAACTAACACTATTCTACCAATACACATCAACTATTCATATCACTTTATTAAAGTGACATGTTGTCAAGTCACATCACTCAAAGTGATAAGTGATTTGACGCATGATGCGACTAATGATTTGACGCTTGATGTGACTTGCGTTGCCGCACTCGAATTCAAAATACGAATACGCTCGCAATCACTCTCGGACTCGGGTTCGCTAATTCCTAATTAGCGAATTTTCCGATGCGCCGTAATTAAATGATTACGCCTAGCGAATTCACTATTCACGTTGCTAACGAATTAATTCTAAATTAATTCGTTCGCCCGAATTAAAATCTAATTTCAATTCCGCGTCGAAATCTAATTTCGTTCAATATATCGAATATATTAACTTTACCGATCAATTCCAAATTAATCGTTTTCTCTCTTAAGACGATATTTTATCCCAGATAAAATATCTCCGTAATTAATCCCAGATCAATTTTCTCTCTCATCGAATTAATCCCAGATTAATAAAGAGTGCGAGTCATACGTCATCGGTGAATCTTTGGGAAGCGACCCATGAGATCCCCAGATATATTGGCAGTAAATACGGTCGTCGGACTATCTGAACACGTAAGTACCAAGTACTACATTTTACCAATTCACAAGACAAGGTTGGCTTCTAGCAAAGCGCCATGCCTACCCAATTCTCCGGAAATATTCTTACAGGAATACATAGATCTGTATCAGGCGTAGTATACAGTAGTATTGCGTATTTCGATCCAGTATCGGACTGTCATGTGCTAGGTCTGGGGCTGGAGTTGTGTCTGCCCCGTACGAAGCACTTGTCGGATTTCTGGCAACTAGTCTCTATAATCGAATATTTATGACCTAGTCATAATATCCCGATGGCCGCGCAGCACTTAAGAGAACTAATACCGTATCCTACGTGACATCATCTCCACTATGACTGGAGTGATACTTCCGTCTTGACATCACACCCAATACTCTACGATTCTCAATATACCAAGTATCGGCGTACACAGGACCTGTTACACCCCTGGACGACCTCAACTAAAGTATATTAATTGTCGTAAGCATTAGCGGTGCAAGTCTCAAGTTAAGACCAAATACATCTACCCTGATGTCAGACTCCCATAGACACATAGTCATACTACCAATGGGATTCCGAGGGGGTCTATCCAGAGCGAAGCTGTTTCCCGTACCATCGGTGAAACACAACCTGCTATTACACTTGCATGAGTATCCAATACCCAAATATATGAGAACTATGTCGTTGTGCCCTCACAACGCGCACAAGTGCAATACTAGTCTTTTACGTATTTATCGATGTCCAATCTCGATAATACTCTGACTAGGGATATTTAATGATTTATCCTTCGTGGACTGATACTGTCTCATATCATTCTCTGTCCAGGAACAAATCATAAGGACCTATCATCATTTATACATCTAGGTGATCTAATCACAAATGATAAGAGTGCAATCTCCTTTGTCACATAGTTAATTTGTACAACAACACCATGATCTGTACAAATAGTGACGCTATGGGTCATTCTTGTCCAACAGGACGAGATACACTCGATTGAATGTGAAATGTGTTTAGTCGGGCATACAAGGTCCCATATTATTTATTTGTTTTTTCATGCATTGATAATTTAATGTGCATGGGCTAACTAGGGTGGATTAAAGGTCCTCTATTCGAGGGAAATGCCTAAAGGCTACCTTTACCACGATGTTTTACCGTGCCGGACGAAGTGCACTCAATTGAATGTGAAATGTGTTCAATCGGGCATACGAGGTCCTATATTATGTATTTGGTTATTCACGTATGGGTTTGCGTCATTTCAGATACCATTTTGGTAATCTCGTTCGAACGCGTTTCCGAACGCTACACAAACGTATGCATTCTGCCTCAGTCTGTTCGAACACATTTACGAACGCTACTCGAACACGCATGCAATTTACTTTACCATACATCAGGTCCCTTCCCGTTTGAACGCGTTTACGAATGCGAAAATTCTATTTACCGTTCGAATGTGAATATTCTGTTTACCGTTCGAACGCGTTTCCCAATGCTACACGAACATCCATACATTGAACAGATTTCTTTTCGTCCCATTTCATGCATGTTTGCTTTTTTGGTCATTCCTTTTGCGTTAAAAAATTAATCATATCATTTCATTATTGACACTTTTACTGTTATCATTTATTTATATTCCCGCATTTATCTACTTAATGTGTTAATGAGATTCTGTGCTTGCCTTTATTTCACTTAATTCTATGCATGTAAACTTAGATATAGGTTATATGCAAACTTAGGTATAGGTTATTCTTGCGTATGTATGTTGCATAGACTTGATTATATTATTACATGAATCCGTTCATTACAAGTGACGTAAGTAAAAGACCATTCTAAACCCAACGGTTTGAGGTCTTCCCTTGCGAGGGGTAAGTGCGGCCTTAAATCATTTCCCAGTTCACACTGGGTGGCGACTCCATTTTATTTCTCCGGTTTAGTCCCCCGCGGGCTACTCTATACTCCCGACCGGGCCGCGAGCCCGGGACAGCGTCGCCAATTTCTGTGTCCTACAACCGCCCCAACTGAATGTTGTCAGAACAAGTCTTAATCACACAACACGTGTTGCATGTCTGACATATTTTTGAAACTATGCCTCTATAATTTTAATTTAATTATGCATAAGTCATATTGGATATGCATTGCATGTTTTAAATTAAATTTTTATTTTGATCCAAGTATGTTAATGACTTGATTGTCATATTCCCATGATTAGGTGATTACTTTATTTTAAGTAATAGTACTAATAGTGTTAAAGCATTATTGGATTGTCTTTTTTATTAATACGAAGATGAATGAGTTTTTACTACTTATGCCTAATATCGTCATTATTGTGAGAGTATAAGTGCTCGGAAATTAGGTCACTCCGGTAAAATATTAGATGTAGCGTGATGAGTTAACGTAGTTACCTAATATCGTCATTATTATGAGGGTATACTTACGAAGCTCAATAGTGCACATTTACAAGTACACACCTGGAACACGTTTTAATCCAATACAGTCATTATTGTGGGGAAAAGAAACGCTTCAAGAACAAACTTATGAGTCACATGAATGTGATTGACTTTTGAGGTCTACTTAATGAGTTTAAAAAGGCCAAGGCCGTCATTATTGTGAGACTGGAGTAAATGTCATGGGATCTACTTCATGCTATGAAATTTTGATTGATTTCTATTTTTTCATAAATGGAGACTTCAAAATTACATAAAGTACTAGGAGGTCACTAATAGATTTAAAATCCATAATCGTGTTAGTGTTTTTATATTGAAATGAAAAATATTCTGCTAGTGTTTAATTGTTATCTTGTAGAAGGATGTCGCAAATCCATTAGCGAGACTTTTGGATTCTAATAAATTGAAAGGAGTCTCGAACTATAGGAATATACCTATCGGGCGGGGGTAGCCACAATTGGAACTTGAACTTAATGAATTCAGATAACTTGGTTAACATAGACATATGATTAATTGGGTTATACTGGGTGTTTACATCTGACCATCGAAAGATGCTTTTGCATAACTTCATGTTACAAGTTAACAAACTGATTTATTACACATATATAAAAAAATCAATTCATCATTAGAATAATATTATGTGGAATCATAACCCTAGATATTTGTGTCTTTTGTTTATTTTCCTTAGTATTTTCTTTTGTGTTTTTATTTATTTAGTAAAATCCACATTCAATCAACCAACCAAGCAATCAATCTCTTCTCCCCTTAATTAGATACCTGTAAATAAATAGAAACAATAATTAATAACAATAGTAGAAATTAAGTCCTCGTGGGATCGATATTTTTATACTACTTGAGCGATACATGCGCTTGCGTTACGTGTGTGATTTCACTGATCAAGTTTTTGGCGCCGTTGCCGGGGACTTATTTTTCTTGAGTTATTAATTTTGAAGCTATCTAATTTACTTGTATCTAATTTTCTTTATTTTATCTGTAATTTTTATTTCTTTCTTTTATTTTTCAGGTGGTTGAAAATGGATCTTCATTGGGTGATAAAAGAATTACGAACTTTACGAGGTGAAGATACACCCCAAATCAGGGAGCAACAGTCCGGTTTTCTGAGGCCTGTTGTCCAGTCCAACAACTATCCTTGGATGTCAGAGCCATTCAACACAACATTTTCTCAACAGAACGCAATGTGGAGATGTGAGATATGTGATGGTAACCAACCGAGCATAAACCACTACTACAATTCATGGTGGCAGAACTATCAAAGACATTCATATAATGAACCAACATATTTCACTGAACCACATTTTCCATCTTATCCATCATCAACCTACGATCTTCAAGGACCAGAACCATCAGTGGGAAGACAGTTGATAAACAGACTCGAGAAACGGGAAGCTGAACATGATGTAATGTTTCTGGATCACATAAAAACCTAAGAGAGGCTGACAAATAAATTGAGACAAATAATCAACAACCAGAACTACATACCTCACGGAATAAATTCAAATAACACTGACGAAGCCTTCAAGTACCAAGCATTTCACGATAACACCTTAACAGAGAAAGAGACTGAGCAGTATCAAAAGCCAGAGGTATCAGTTCAGGAGCCTGAACCAGCAGAATCTCAATTTTATTTTTATTATTCATCAGACTCTGACGAATATCAAGAAGCAAAGCTGTCTGTACCAACTACAAGGGAGGATGCAACTCTGCATCCTTAAAATGAAGATCTTGGAGCATGCATTGCATAAATGTTTGAAGAAAAGCTACCCGAACCATTCATATCAACCACAGAGGATAAAGACCTAAAATCAGACATATCTTTACATCCTCAGGTTGACACATATAGAGCATGCATTTCACAGATGATAGATGAAGAGCTGAATATGGAAATTTTAAAATATATTTGTGAAGAAAAGGTGGAGCAAGATGCAGAGAAAATGGAGGAGCAAATGTCTGACCATATTGAAGATCTCATGCATTCAGAAGAAACATCACTGTTTTGGGGAGTACAAATCAAAGATATCACCCAGAAGCTTGACAAAATAGCACTCCCATTCAAATTCAAGCACTATACGAGACCTCCTGATTTTCTTTCTTTCTTTTCAGGAACCACTGGAGTGACAAAGTTTAAAAAAGTGGCACAAGCACTGAATGAGACAAAATTCTTTCTGTCACTTTACCGTTGCAAGAGACCCTTCAAAAACAACGCTCACGGGATTGTCTTTAATCGAACATCCAAAACTACATTGAAACCTCATTGACAGATGGATTTCACTCACGTCTGGCTGAAGATGAAAAATTTAGCGCTAGCTGGGAGGCAACCCATGCAAAAAAATTTATTTAAATTTTTTTTTTGTATATATGTTGTAGAGTTTTTAATTTTGTGTGATATTTTCAGGGAAAAGCACAAACAGAACATTTAAGGCATAACAAGATAGGAGGAATGATGTTTGGCAATCCCAATGATGAGATTTAATTCATTAGTGATGGTTGAGTAAGGAATGAATTCTAGAGACGCATCCTAATAAATTTATATACCAAACGAGTGGCGTATTGCGTACACAATTCCGTTGCCTTAGTAATTGTTTTGTTTTACTTTTCTGTTTTAATTATCTTTATTTTCACCGACATGATCCAGATTTTTTGACTTTCATGATATATTTTAATGTTTAGCTAATAATTGTCATTTGGTAGATACTAGTGCTATTATTACTCACCCTTTTTCAGGTTCTATAAATTCAGCTTGTCATTGCACTCTTGAAGACATCCAGATTTTTGAAATTAATAAATAATAAAAAAAAATGGAAGAAACTTCAAGAAGACGAGTTGTTAATATCTATGTGTTTTGCGGTAGTAGTGTTGGTTCTAAGCCAGAGTTCATTGAGACAGCACATGAATTGGGTAGAGTCATAGCTGAAAGGAATATGCACCTAGTATATGGTGTTGGCAATCTTGGATTAATGTGGTACATTTCATGGGGCCGTACAGGAAGGAGGTAGTCAAGTTCTGGGAATCATCCCAAAACCTTTGGCAGAGGCGAATCTTATAGGACCATCAAACAGAGATGAATGCATCGTGCCAGGTATGTCCGAACGACTTGTTGAAATGATCAACCATGATGATGCTTTTGTTGCTTTGCCATGTGGCTTAGGCACAATATAGGAAATTTTTACAGTGCTATCTTGGGCGAACTTGAACATACACCATAAACCAATTGAACTGTTTAACACTGATGGATTTTATGACTTTCTTTGTGTGTTTCTCGATGATGCCCGGAGACATGGATTCGTGTCAAAACCTGTAAAAGATATCCTCTTCACTGCCAGAACTGCCCATGATTTAATTTACCAACTTTTAACCTTTGAACCACAAATTGACCTTATCCTTTCCAAGATTAACTGGTCTCATAATGATCGTGGTAAGAAGCGTCGGATAAATCTGGATCTTAACCTTTAATTGTCTTTTTAGATGTAGAATTTCAGCTAACCATGTACTGTTTTCTAAACTCTTCTTCTACTTTTAGACATTGGGGATAATGTCTCAATTAGGTTTGGGGGAGGGGAATGGTTGACTAGTATCCTTTTTTTTTTTTGTTTATTTGATTTTTAGTCAAAAAATTTCAAAAAGTTAAAACAAAAAATAAAAATGAAAAAAAAAAAAAAATTATTTTTGTGTTTTTAACTTAATTAATCAGGTGAAATTGGTGTGAGATAGTTGTGTAAGGAATTTCCACTCCTGAGACGTATCTCAACCTATTTCGTAACAAGTTAATTTTTGTTTATTTCCTTTTGAATTATTTAATTTGTGAAGTCTCCATAATACTGACTAAATTAGATCTTCATATGCTCAGTTGTCAGGTATTATCAATATACATGGTAACATACGGCCATGAGTTGTAATTGAAAAGTTTGTAATATTCAGTGCTCTAGTTTAATCGGAGGAAACATCTAAATAAGCTATGGAATAAAAAAAATATTGTGTATATTAATAAAAAAAAAATATCTGAAATCCGAGTAATTAAGTCTGAAGAGGTGTCTTAACACCTAGTAACCCTAAAGCCAACTGGCTTGGGAGTCACTGGCCCAAAGCTCGCTACATGGATTGAAGATGTTATTAAAAAAATAAAAAAAGAAAGACATATAAGATCCGAGTAATTAAGTATGTAGGGGTGTCTTAACACCTAATGCCCTAAAGTCAACTAGTTTGGGAATCACTGGCCTAAGCTCGCTACATGGATTAAAGATGTTATATAAAAAAAAAATTTCATTGCTAAAAAGGTGTGAATTCTGATATAACTTTAGGACAAAAATATTACTCTCTTTTCAACTACACTTATAAATATTGTGGGCACAATGATTTGACTAATACCTTGTTCATTGTATATATGAAGAATGGTAAAAATAATCGGAGAATTTACTTATTTGGTAATTTAGAAAGAAAGAAAACAACTATTAACTTGGATAAGAGTTTCACTTGTTTAGTCACAAACTTGTTTGATCTTTTTGCTTTTGTGTGCATTTGACGTTTGTGGGTATCATCGATGTAAGCCCTCACGAGACTATAACTCGTCCACTAGGGACACCTACGGGTTTAAAGGCATGTTGTATGCGCTAAATGCAACCGTGATCCCTACGAAAGTGGCTTAGATAAATTTAGTTTTAGTTATTTATTTCATTTTGTTTTGTTTGTTTTGCTCGAGGACTAGCAAAATGTTAGGTTTGGGGGTGTGATGAGCGGAAACTATATCAATATTTATCGCCCCTTTTGACCTAATATTTATTTAATTTCTCAGTTTTGATGAACGTTTTGATGTGTTTTTATTTATTTTATAGATAAAATAAAATCGGGACTCAATGGAATCAATCAGGACAAAATATGGAACAAATAAGGACAAAAACTGGACTTGACATTTGGATTTTAGAGGTTGGAAACTTGAAATGGTGTTCTAACGAAGACAAATTCGGAAATTTCAATTTTGCGTAATTTTCATATTTTAGATCTACAACTTTGACGTTCATAATAATTTCGAATTCTGAAGGTTTCATGACCGAAATTGATAAAAACATCTGGAATTGTGTTATGAGTAATTACTAGTCATTATCAAAAATAAATAAAAAATGGAAAATGACAATTTACAATTGTCAAACTTCCACCAAACATGCTTGCATGTTTCGTGGAGGATTTGGTGTCATGTTTTGTGCCATGTTTGGTGGAAAAATTGGTGGAGGCAAAATTTTGCCTATAAATACCAAGCCATTTCATTTGTAAATTCCATACTTTCCTTAAGGTTTTAATAAGGATCTAAGGACTGTATCTTGTGTGTTTAATTTTTGTAATTTAAATTGTGCATTTTTATTTTCAGTAATAGTAGTAGTTTATTTACTTTTTTATTTCTTTTATGTTTAGTAGTTAAATTTCCTCTGGGGGAAGGGTGAAGCTTTTCTTATTATAATTTAGATTAATCTCCCTTAATTATAATATATAAATTATCTTAAAACCTAATTTAATTGGATACCACCTTTATGGTCGGTTGGACTTAATTAAATTGATTTTAACTTGACTAAACTGGATACCGCATTTATGGTCGGTAGGAAATAATTCAAAATCAGACATAATCAGGATACCGCCTATATGGTCGGTTGGTAATATCATGCTAAATTTATATATTATAATAAGGGAGATTTCTAAATTAGAATTAGTAAATGTTGATTAATCTCACTTAATTTATAATATGGAAATTGTAAATTAATAATATAGATTAAAGTTGATACCGCATTAATGGCTGGTTTTATTTATGTAACATAATGTGACACCGCCTATAAGGTTGGTCTTTAGGTGACAGATGATTACCGCCAATATGGCTGGTTTATGGATAAATAATATCGCCTTTATGGCTGGTTCAACTTAATTGGGTAACATTGACAATTTCTATATTATAATAAAGTGAGATTTCTAAAAGTGGATCCTATAACCCCAATATTTTATTTTTAATCTAGGGAAGTGATGAAACATAATATTCCTATGCGTAATAATTGATTTAATTATATTATGGGTAATTCTTTAGTTTGTTTATTGAATCTTAAGCTTAATGCTTCATGTTGCCTGATCACCAATAAGATTGATGTGGTAAACTTAAAATGAACTTGGAAAAGAGATTTTAGGTTTCAGCCTTATATTCAATAGCTCCCGATCTCCCTTAAGGATAGATAACCCTTAAAAGATTTACTTACATGATAGGAATATACCTGTCGGGGGGGGGGGGGGGGGGGTGGCCACAATTGGAACTTGAACTTAATGAATTTAGGTAACTTGGTTAACATAGACATATGATTAATTGGGTTTTACTAGGTATTTGCATCTGACCATCGAAAGATGCTTTTGCATAACTTCATGTTCCAGGTTAACAAACTGATTTATTACACATATATAAAAGAATCCATTCATCATTAGAATAATATTGTGTGGAATCAAAACCCTAGATATTTATGTCTTTTGTTTATTTTCCTTAGTATTTTCTTTGTGTTTTTATTTATTTATTTATTTAGCAAAATCCACATTCAATCAACCAATCAAGCAATTAATGTCTTCTCCCTTTAATTAGATACATGTAAATAAATAGAATCAATAATTAATAACAATAGTAAAAATTAAGGTCCTCGTGGGATCGATATTTTTATACTACTTGAGCGATACGTGCGCTTGCGTTACTGTGTGTTTTACACCGATCAGTAAAAGTTGTAAAACACTTCATATGTGGCTTGCATCGAATGCATCACAAGACAATATATGCACCGGGTAAAGAAGACAAAATCATATTTCGGCCGAGCCTTTCTGTTGGGGTTGGTGCTCAGAGCGCCAATCCGGACCGTATTTATGTCTGATTCATGAATACGAACATCCCCTTATTCCAAAATATTAGTTATTTATGGTTGCACCTCTTGTTCTTATATACGTATTCGATCTGATTACGATTAGATTGAAACTAAATGTGGTTTAGTGATATGTATATATTAGACAAAGGCCCGATAATATATAATGCAGTACACAGTTACAAAGTTAGTTTGTAATTGACATTGGGAAGTGTCACTGCTATATGAATATTATCAAACATAGTTCCTGGTCAAGATTTGCTAACACGGGTCGGTTAGTCAAATCCGTTGAGACCAGTACATGTCGTATATCGAGACTTGGTCCGATGGTTTATCCCAATGAACCATGAGTCTATGGAGACTCGTATAGACGTGTAGGTGTTTATAATGGATAAACACTGAACGGCTCACCGAAGATTCTTAATGAATGGTACACCAACGTCAATAAGAATCTTCTCGAGTTGAGTAGCATAGTGGTCCTTCGACTTGAGACATCACTGTGGATGTATGAGACATCCTCCACACTTAGATGGCAGTCACGTCACCGATCTATTTAGATCAGACCTCCGCCTGTTCGTTGGGTGTGGATCGATCCTCAGGATATCCTGTGTGTGTCAAGGATCCGTCAGTTCTGTGTACAGAGCATAGGTAGTCCATATATATTAGCAGTCTGTTAAATCTGTGGCCACAGTATACATCGGAAGTAAATTCCGAGTGTTATTTAGAGATTGCTAATAGATACGTCGATGAGATAATAAATATAGAGATTTGACGTTTACATCTATATCTCTGGGATTATCTGGATACCTGTGACAGAGAGATTATACGTATGCAATGACCTCGACCTGTATGATTCAGCTAGTTTATCCGTGATCGTCATAATCTACGGGTGGATAGATTATGCACATGAAATTGGATTTCATGACGGATATACCTGAATCTAGAGAGTCTCAATAATGAAACATACTCGTAGAGCACTAGAGCAACATTTATGAATAATGATGATTATTTATAAATCGTTTAATCGTTAAACGAAAAATACATGCGAACGGGCCGAACCGTCATTTCCTAATTAATGTGTATTTGTATTTAATATATGATATTATTAAATACACATTAATAAATAGTCAAATAAAGGTATTTGACATATATCATCAATATATGTATTTGAGATATTTAAAGTAAATATAATACATATATTTGATATATTTGTATTTAATTAATTAATTAATTATTTAATTGTTAAATGATTAATATAATTAAAATATAAATATATCACCAAATGATAAAGTTAGGAAATGATTATAAGTTGCAATTTTTGACTTATACATTAAAGGAAAAGGTTGTCAAATTGATTTTGACTTCTTAAGATATTTGTTCAAAAAATGTTTGAAAATGAAAATATCTTTTTCCTTTATTTTTCATTAATTTCGGCCATTACACTTTAAATATAAGAGTTATATTTTTCTAAGTTGCATTTGTTGACTTAATATAAATATCTATAAAGTGTTATTTAGATATTTATCAAGTTGATTAATGAAATTCAAATGAAATTGAAATTAATAATTTGGTATATACTTATGGCCAATTTCGGCCAAGGCCTTCTTTGGGCAAGTATATATTGATTTCATTTCATTTGAAATGTTAACCTAATACACTTTAACGAAAAACTCCATTAATGGAAGCAAAGGAAGCTTGTGAGAAAGAAAGAAGAAATCAAAGAAAGCTTGGATTTTAGTGAGTTTTTCCAACTTGCTATTAGAAAGAAAATGTTCCTTAGGATCTAGGCTTTACATATGATGTTCTTAGGTTATTTCTTTCTTTATTCCTTGTGGTTTTTGATGGAAGTTTTGGTGAAAGTGTAAAGCATGTATGATGAAGGAAGCTTATGGCTATTGTAGTAATAAGTGTTCTTTTATGGTTTTGGAAACCTTGTTGCTAATCTAGAGTTGTTGACCCACTCTTAGATGACCTAGATTTGATCTTGAGTTGTTTCATTGTGTTGAGACTTGGATTGGATGGAAGAATGATGATTGAAGTAATTGATTTAATGTATTTGGTCTAATTTGTCCAATTTGTGGAATTGAAAAATTAGGGTTCATGACCAATTCCAAATTTGGGGCTTTTCATATATGTTGTGCATTTGGATGTGTATATGATACATATAAAGTTTCATGTTGATTGGATTACATTTGGATGTGTTTTGAAGCATGAAATGACAAAGTGCACAATGGCACCCCTTTGGATGCATTCGGCCATGGATGAAAATTTGGGATTTTTGGTGCTTTTGGTGTTTTGATGTTTTGAACATGCTAAGTTCATCTTAGAAATGATTTAGAATCATTCAAAATTGATTAGATCAATTTCGGACTAAAATGGACAAAATACCAAAGTAAGGGTAATTTGGTAAATTCACCTAAATATGATTTATTGAATTTTATTTCATAATTTGATTATTGGAATATTAAATAAATATGTTTATTTAATTAATCCGAGAAAAAGTTTTGAAATCGGAAAATACGATTTTCCACCGCTTCCGCTGCGTTACCGGATTCACCCCCTAAAAACCCCTTCAAAATGGTATCAGAGCGAGTCTGATTCTAGGCCTCCATAAATGATTAGCTTGTTTTATTCAATGTTTAATCATGTTTTCTTGACTTTATACATGCATGTTATAATCTAATTTGATTAGATTTAGGGTGTATGACACTTAATGGAATATCCCCGCTTAATAAGGTTTTAAAGTAACTAGTATTTGGAATACTTGTTTCTTGGTCCGTCTTGTCAATACGGTTTATAAATATTTTTCGTTGACTACATCCGAGACCGTGCCTCTGCTGTGAGGGTGTAGCTGATAGAAATTTATTTATGCCGAATGTATATTAGATACTAGATAAATTCAAGCGAAAGCGGAATCCTGAACGTGCCCTAGCTGTCAGGGTTACGCAAGTAACTTGAGTTTATCATTGACAAGTTTAACCTTGGTACGTCTCCTTGTGGGCCTGCCTTCGCGAGCGACAACGAGAACGACCAGGACCGGAACCTCGGAGTCACTAGTGAGTGATTGACAATTAGTTGTCTACCTGTGAATATACGTAGGCGAGACCGTGCCTCTGCTGTGAGTCGAAATATATTCATGGGGTCCTCTTTCCATTATGGAATTCGATTTAATTATTGAATTCTCGTTTTTCCGTTGGGGATTACGGTAATACGTAAAAATAGTGGGAGGCACTGCTAAGTTTAAAATATTCCATAACTTAGGCAGTGTATGTTATTATGGAAATTGCCGCTTGTTTGTTTCCTTATTCTATTGTTTATATAGAATTAAACTTTTATTTACTGCACACATATTTTGATATGTTATCTGACTAGACTCTTGGTTGCAGTTATTCTAGAATAGGTTCTAGATACTAATAGACTAGGATATTAATAGATTAGTCTAAACCATCGGGAACTGTTGTTCTGATTTTCTTGAAAAATAAAGATGGTTAATGACTTAGTTTCTAAGTCATAATAGATAATCTAGATAGATATCCCCTTTAGGATATAATACTTTAGAGACAATAGTTTCTTATGCAGTAAGAATTGACTTGAATTAGTTCATGTCTCGAGATTCTTGACTGGCATTAAGAAAGCCCTATTAGGTATTTGTTTATCTAGTAATGACGTTTCTAAGCTTTAATTACCTTTAGAGGTAATGTGTATGACACAATTTGCTAATCAGTTATTTACAATTGTTGTGAATAGTTGAATGCAAATAGTAAAGCTAAAGAAAGGAGATGCGTATATTTGTGTATAGAAAATATCGATTTTCACAATACTACAACTATAGGTATTGGATACCAGATCTCCCGTCTAGTTATTTGAAATATTGGTTAACGATTGTTTTGATATTTGATATCGGAACTTGCGACTATTGGATAGTCACTTGTTCTTTATAAACAATTGTTACATATTTTATAATAACTAGTAGTGTCATTGACGTAGAGATAAACATTAAGAAAAATTATTCGGTAAAGTAAATAATTTAGAACGGTGCTTTATGAATTTAATCACTTAAGCATTGGATGCTTAATCCGTATGGTAAAGGATGGTTTGATACTAGATCACACCACACATCCTTATCCATTTAATGATTATTGTATTCAGGAATGTGATTAAGATCTCGTTTAACCAATGATTGTCATTGGACCACCAAATTTATTTAACTGATACATTGGATGTATGTAGTTTTATAAATAATAATTGCTTAAGGTAGTTTTCTTTATTTCGTAACTTAGTTGATGAATTGTCATAACTTAGTTACGTGTTTCTGAAGGAACACATATTGAAAGTCTTGAAAGTATCAAGTACTTTCAATTGTTCTGATGAAACGTAGATTGAACATTTTTGACTTGTTCAAATATATTCAATCTAAAGGTTTTAGAGAATTCTATCCTCAAAATTCATAACATGTCTTTGAACTGTTCAAAGATCTTTGATACGATCAAACGTATGAATTTAAAGCAATTAGTTCTAAGGTATTTAGTGAATATGATTCATATTCAATATTATTCTTCCACGATTCCATCTTGATGGAATTGAGTAGTGGAAGCAATCGAATCTTATATGATTTGATTCGTCTGATATTGAAAGTTACCGAATTAGTTTCAATACTCTTGGGGTTATACTCCAGTAACACTAATTCATCTCTTTAATTAATGTTCCATTATTTTCTACAGTTGCATATATGATATGTATAGGTAGAAAATTTGAATCTTGAAAAGTTTGAGATTTCAATCTTTCTTTTATATAATAGTTATATATGGAAATTACTTACACCTCGGAGGTATAAGTAAAAGTTTATCGTTTATTCTGTTTAATAGAATATTGTATTCTATTAATAGAATATCTTTCCTACGATTCTAAATAATAAAATCGTTTTATTACTTGGTGTGTAACATCAGATGTTAACTATTGTAGAAAAGACTTGACTTATTGAAGTCAAATGTGAGAATGATAAATTATAAATGGAACTACGTAATTAATAAGATGAAACAACCCTTATACATCTTCCGTACAAGTCCAATAGGATAACAGAATCATTCACGAGTATTTGATACTTAATGGTTCCGTTGTTTTCTTATGAAGAAAAATTATCCTATAACTTATAATGGAAGCGATATTTGATATCATTCTGGAAGTTCACCATTGAACCTTAGATCTAAGATTGTTTATAGCTTACTATGATCAAGTTTTGAACTTGATTACGCTTTCATTATGAATTAGTTCATGATATGTGCTAATTGTTTGCACAACGGAAGCAATGTGAGCTTATTAAAGGTTTGACCTTTATAGTATGACAGTGAGAAAAGTTATACTCATCAATCTATTGTAGATTCTGAGAAAACTTATCTCTAGTCACACTAATGAACAATAAAGATATATTGGTTAATGTTGATAATAAACTGTATATTTTAGCTAAAGAATGCAAAGTGGCGTTTTTGGATGACTTATTCAGATAAGAGATCAGTTGTGATTTCCTTATTTGAAGAGTTCATTCTGAAATGGCCCTAGAGTTTGTGTTCTGCTGAGATCGCAGTTTAGTGTGCTAGCTTATAGAGCCTATTGTAGACTCGGATAAGTCTTCCAGAAGTATGTGTTCTCTATTTTTGATATCGTCAGATTGTCTGATCTTGTCAAAGTATATAGAATACATATGTGATTAGAAGGGTTAGTGGGAGCGTACATATTACTTTCTAGTGTTATATATCTTAACGACATTGTCATTATTATAGTAATAATGAGATGTTTATGAGGTAAAAGATTTACCTAAGTCTTCTTTACTCCGTGATAAAAGTGGGAGTAGTCTCTTTTATATACGATATAAAGTTTTATATAAGATATAAAACCAAGAGACTTGTGAGATACTCCTATTAGTCGTACATTAGATATGATCTAATGAAGACATAACAAGGCTATCTGTATGACATTTAGTATAACTGTTCGACAGTTTTGTGTGTCTTATATAAGTATTCATTTTTCGTAAAGGATGATTCCTTTTTCGAAAGAGATATTGATTAGAATGTCTAATCAATCTATGTATCATTTGATGATGACATAATAATACTTTATAATGTGCGATTAAGATATTGATTTAATCGTAATTGTTACGAGTTATTTTGACATCCTATAGACCATATGATGGATCTTGAAACACGTTCTTTGTGATCTTTGAGATATTAAGAACGAGTTTCTAATTCATGGAGAATAAAGTCTGCAACAATTAGGGTCATATTAGTTTTGAGACTAATTATGACGTTAGACAGTCTACGTCATAAAGAGTCAGAAAAGATGCAGTGGGAGTGTCACGAAGGATTCTACTTTAGAGTGGAATTAAATGCAACTTATAAAGTATTGACTTATGAAGTTGCATAGTGACCTTATAAAATAGAAGTTTTGAATTGTTTTGTGCTTGCGGTTGTCTTCATAGTATTTTGGATTTGATCCTTAAATACTTGGACAACTCAGTAGCTGTAGCACAATACTGATGTAGCATCAGAGTCATATTAATGTATAATCTAGATTCTACAAAATATGAATGATGCTGACTATGGGAAACGATGGAGTTTGTTTGACAAACTCAATATGTCATAGCGGACTTGTTTTTGTTGCCTACCTCTTAAGTACTGGGTGAGCTTTTGAGGGCCATGTGCATACGATGCACATTGAGACGTGTATATGATACCGTGGATTGGCACTAGAGCAAGTGGGAGAAATTGTTGGGGTTGGTGCTCAGAGCGCCAATCCGGACCGTATTTATGACTGATTCATGAATACGAACATCCCCTTATTCCATAATATTACTTATTTATGGTTGCACCTCTTGTTCTTATATACGTATTCGATCTGATTACGATTAGATTGAAACTAAATGTGGTTTAGTGATATGTATATATTAGACAAAGGCCCGATAATATATAATGCAGTACACAGTTACAAAGTTAGTTTGTAATTGACATTGGGAAGTGTCACTGCTATATGAATATTATCAAACATAGTTCCTGGTCAAGATTTGCTAACACGGGTCGGTTAGTCAAATCCGTTGAGACCAGTACATGTCGTATATCGAGACTTGGTCCGATGGTTTATCCCAATGAACCATGAGTCTATGGAGACTCGTATAGATGTGTAGGTGTTTATAGTGGATAAACACTGAACGGCTCACCGAAGATTCTTAATGAATGGTACACCAACGTCAATAAGAATCTTCTCGGGTGAGTAGCATAGTGGTCCTTCGACTTGAGACACCACTGTGGATGTATGAGACATCCTCCACACTTAGATGGCAGTCACGTCACCGATCTATTTAGATCAGACCTCCGCCTGTTCGTTGGGTGTGGATCGATCCTCAGGATATCCTGTGTGTGTCAAGATAGGATCCGTCAGTTCTGTGTACAGAGCATAGGTAGTCCATATATATTAGCAGTCTGTTAAATCTGTGGCCACAGTATACATCGGAAGTAAGTTCCGAGTGTTATTTAGAGATTGCTAATAGATACGTACGAGTCGACGAGATAATACCTATAGAGATTTGACGTTTACATCTATATCTCTGGGATTATCTGGATACCTGTGACGGAGGGATTATACGTATGCAATGACCTCGACCTGTATGATTCAGCTAGTTTATCCGTGATCGTCATAATCTACGGGTGGATAGATTATGCACATGAAATTGGATTTCATGACGGATATACCTGAATCTAGAGAGTCTCAATAATGAAACATACTCGTAGAGCACTAGAGCAACATTTATGAATAATGATGATTTATAAATCGTTTAATCGTTAAACGAAATACAAAAATACATCGCGAACGGGCCGAACCGTCATTTCCTAATTAATGTGTATTTGTATTTAATATATGATATTATTAAATACACATTAATAAATAGTCAAATAAAGGTATTTGACATATATCATCAATATATGTATTTGAGATATTTAAAGTAAATATAATACATATATTTGATATATTTGTATTTAATTAATTATTAATTATTTAATTGTTAAATGATTAATATAATTAAAATATAAATATATCACCAAATGATAAAGTTAGGAAATGATTATAAGTTGCAATTTTTGACTTATACATTAAAGGAAAAGGTTGTCAAATTGATTTTGACTTCTTAAGATATTTGTTCAAAAATTGTTTGAAAATGAAAATATCTTTTTCCTTTATTTTTCATTAATTTCGGCCATTACACTTTAAATATAAGAGTTATATTTTTCTAAGTTGCATTTGTTGACTTAATATAAATATCTATAAAGTGTTATTTAGATATTTTTATAACAGTTGATTTAATGAAATTCAAATGAAATTGAAATTAATAATTTGGTATATACTTATGGCCAATTTCGGCCAAGGCCTTCTTGGGCAAGTATATATTATTTCATTTCATTTGAAATGTTAACCTAATACACTTTAAAGAAAAAACTCATTAATGGAAGCAAAGGAAGCTTGTGAGAAAGAAAGAAGAAATCAAAGAAAGCTTGGATTTTAGTGAGTTTTTCCAACTTGCTATTAGAAAGGAAAATGTTCCTTAGGATCTAGGCTTTAACATATGATGTTCTTAGGTTATTTCTTTTCTTTATTCCTTGTGTTTTTGTGATGGAAGTTTTGTGAAAGTGTAAAGCATGTATGATGAAGGAAGCGTTGGGCTATTGTAGTAATAAGGGTTCTTTTATGGTTTGGAAACCTTGTTGCTAATCTAGAGTTGTTGACCCACTCTTAGATGACCTAGATTTGATCTTGAGTTGTTTATTGTGTTGAGACTTGGATTGGATGGAAGAATGATGATTGAAGTAATTGATTTAATGTATGGTCTAATTTGTCCAATTTGTGGAAATTGAAAAATTAGGGTTCATGAACCAATTCCAAATTGGGGGCTTTTCATATATGTTGTGCATTTGGATGTGTATATGATACATATAAAGTTTCATGTTGATTGGATTACATTTGGATGTGTTTTGAAGCATGAAATGACAAAGTGCACAAATGGCACCCCTTTGGATGCATTCGGCCATGGATGAGAAATTTGGGATTTTTGGTGCTTTTGGTGTTTTGATGTTTTGAACATGCTAAGTTCATCTTAGAAATGATTTAGAATCATTCAAAATTGATTAGATCAATTTCGGACTAAAATGGACAAAATACCAAAGTAAGGGTAATTTGGTAAATTCACCTAAATATGATTTATTGAATTTTATTTCATAATTTGATTATTGGAATTTAAATAAATATGTTTATTTAATTAATCCGAGAAAAAGTTTTGAAATCGGAAAATACGATTTTCCACCGCTTCCGCTGCGTTACCGGATTCACCCCCTAAAAACCCCTTCACTTTCATCTATCATAATGTCTTGTCGTTCCAAATATCGAATCTGGTCAATCATGTTGAAACGGGAATGCTAACCGCTCTTTCATCCTTGAGCATAACATGGAATAATTCCTTAGACCTCTGACATATCTCAATTTCTTTATTTGCTTCGAACAACGCCTTGAGTGTTTTATATACTGTCTAAGCAAATCAGAACAATTTCGACAGACATTGGATTGAGTGTAACATGCATCAATTTTTCTGACTCCAAGACAAGACAGATGTTCATTTCCCACTCAAAGTAGTTCTCAGCTCTTCTTAGTTTATTGGAATCCAAAAGTCACGTTAATGGATTTGCGGTAGCCACCTAGAAGACAACAATTAAACATTAGCAAAACCTTTTCATTTATATATAAAAACACTAATACGATTATGAATTTTAAATCTATTAATGCTATCCCACTACTTTACGTAATTCTGTAATCTTCCTTAAAGGAAAAATAGAAATTTGACAATCAAATTTCATAATGGGAAGTGGATGCCATGACATTTATTCTAGGCTCACAATAATGACGGTGTTGGCCTTCATAAACTCATTAGGTAGATCTTAAAGGTCAATCATATCCATGTGACTCATAAGTTTGGTCATGCATTGTTTCTTATCCTCACAATAATGACGAAATTGGATTAAGACGTGTTCCAGGTGTATACTTGTCAATGTGCACGAATGAGATTTGTAAGTACACCCTCACAATAATGATGGTATTGGGTGACTACGTCAACTCATCACGATACATCTAATATTTTACCGGAACAACCTAAGTTCTGACCACTTATACCCTCACAATAATGATAGTATTGGGCATAAATAATAAGAACTTATTCATCTCCATATTGACAAGATGGATCATCCAATAATACTCCAACATTATTAATATTATTACTTGAAATAAAGTAATCACCTAATCACGAGAGATTTATGACTATCAAGTCATTAACATGCTTGGGTCAAAATAAAAATTTCAATTTAAAACATGTAATGCATAGCTAATATGACTTATGCATAATTAAATTAAAATTACATAGGCATAGATTCAAATACATGTCAAACATGCAAGATGCATTGTGTGGTTAAAACCTTCTCTGATACCATTGTTGTAGGACCCTTGGGGTCGGATCAGTACCCCACTCATGGAAATGGGTCTACTCCATGGTAATTGCGCATGGGTGTATTTTCTAATAATTTAATGGAATACTATATTTTATTACGAGGGAATAGGAAAAAACCATGGATGAATCGGAGTCTAGAAGCTCAAAACGGATAGAAATGAAATTCAACGCGAATCACTCACGTGCACGTGCGTGAAATCAAGTGCTACCTTGTGCGCGTGCAGTGTAGCACCTATCACACGCATTTTGTTTTTATTTTTGCTTCTTTCATTTGAAGCTTAAAGTATTAGTTCTCTGTTTTCAGAAGCTGATGAAAATTTGATATTTTACCCAATTTTCTTCCAACCTTTCTTAAACACTTCCAAACACCCAAAATTAATTTTTAACATCAACACATATTAAAAAAAATCAAGTATTTCAAAATATCACATATTTTAACAAAAATATAAATTTATTCAAAATACACATATGCGTAAATTTTGAATCAAAATACAAATCAAATTAGAATTCCTCAAATAAGTGATTCATGAATAATTCTAGGTCACTCAAAGGTGGTCAATTGATTCTAGAATGGTAGTCATAGATCTAAGCTTTTATCTAGAGTTTCAAACTATAAATTTTTGTTCATGTCCAATATGAACATTTTGACCCAATTACAAACATTTTGTGTTTATGCTTCGAAAACATCCATACACAAATTTATTAGCCTAATTTTAACTTCCAGCTATATCATTATGTATCAAATACAAAAACATAGCTTGTTAGAGAAGATCAAACTTACCTAGTAAGCTTGAACCAAAAATATAATCTTCTCATTGTTGAAAATGTAAAGAACTTCCAAACATTCTCTAAAAACTTCTTTAAGCTAATTTTTCTTATGTTTTGCCTTATGCTTGCTTTAGCTTTCTCAAGCTTAATTAATAACTTGCTCAAGTTTGCCTTTTTATAGTGAACCTTCTATAATTTTTAATTAATAAAAGTTCTAATCAACTTTTGGGTGGGCTTAATCAAATATGTCCAAATATGTATAATTAGGTTTGACTAATCACATTTGTCTACCACTTTGATTTAATCCAATTAAATCAAACCAAATACACCTATTATTATATATTTTATAATTACCAAAATATCCTACAATGCTAGAGATATTTATGAAATTACAACAAAACCCTTGTGTGATTCTGGATTAATCCAATTGAGTCAAAATAATTAATTAATATTATTCAATAACATTTAGTTACTTTGATTGATAATTATAATATCAAATATTATTTATTATCAAAAATTATCGGCTACCCAAGTACTCAACGAGTACACTTCATATTGTCAGACTCTCTAAGTCCAGACACGTTCGTCATATAAGCCTAGCTTATATTACGCAATTTGGCCACCTCCGAATTCTTGAAGAACACAAATGACATTTCTTAACTATACAAGTCGAGGTAATCACATATGTTTAACAATCCCTCTGTTATAGGTTATACGAGTTGTGCTTAAGAAACATAGATTACACCGTCAAGTATCTAGCGGTGTATCCTATTGATTTGATCATGTTCGAAATTACTGATTTTGATATAATTCTAGGAATAGATTGGTCATCTCAGTATCATGCCACTTTATATTGTAGGAAGAATGTAGTAACTCTGGGGATTCCATAGGAAATAGAAGTTGAATTTCAGGGGGATAGGAGTGAGATTCTTAATAATTTGATTTCAGCAATTAGTACACGTAAATTGCTTCGGAAAGGATGTGAAAGGTACCTGGCTTATGTGATTGATACAAAAGGGAGCCAAGCGGAACTTAATCAGATTCTGGTAGTTAGAGAGCATCCGAATGTATTTCCAAAAGAGTTACTAGGGCTAGCACCAGAAAGAGGGATTGAGTTTTACATTGATGTTGTTATAGGAACACAACCCATTTATATCCCTCCCTACTGAATGGTGTCTGACGAATTAAATTAGCTAAAGGTTCAACTCCATTATCTTTTAGATAAAGGTTTTATTCGGCCGAGTACCTCTCCGTGGGGTGCAGCAGTGTTATTTGTTAGAAAGAAAGATGGCACACTCCGGTTATGTATTAACTATCGGTAACTGAATAAAGCTACCATCAAGAACAAGTATCCCCTACCCCGGATTGATGATTTGTTTGATCAGCTACAAGTGGTACAATACTTTTCGAAGATCGACCTACGGTCAGGTTATCATCAGCTTTGGATTAGAAGTGATGATATTCTAAAAACAACATTCTGAACTCGATACAGATACTATGAGTGTCTGGTTATGTCTTTCAGCCTCACAAATACCCCGATAGCATTCGTGGACATGATGAATCGAGTATTTAGACCGTTTTTGTTCCAGTTTGTGATTATTTTTATTGATGATATATTGATTTATTCTAAGAGCACGGGAGATCATGAGCGCTATCTGCACATGGCCTTACAAACTTTAAGGGAGCATAGGTTATATGCAAAGTTTTCTAAGTGTGAATTTTGGCTATCTGAAGTGGGATTCTTAGGGCATGTGGTGTCTAAATATGGTATAAGTATTGATATGAAAAAAGTTGAAGCAGTGCAAAGTTGGCCACGTCCTACAAATGTAACTAAGATCAGGAGTTTTCTAGGGCTAGCGGGATATTACAAGAGCTTTGTGGAGAATTTTTCTAATATAACAGCGCCTTTAACTCAATTGACTCACAAAAGAGGTAAAATTTATATGGACTGATGAATGTGAGAAGAGTTTTCAAGAGTTGAAGGGGCGTTTGACTTCAGCCAATGTATTAGCCCTACCATCGGGCTAAGGTGATTTTTTAGTATTTTGTGATGCCTCCAGGATAGGATTTGGCTGCGTGTTAATGCAACATGACAGAGTTATTGCTTATGCATCCAGGCAGCTGAAAGCTTATGAGCAGAATTATCCTACCCATGATCTAGAAATGGCTGTCGTAGTTTTTGCTCTCAATATTTGGAGATATTATTTATACGGCGAGCAGTTTAAGGTTTACACTGATCATAAAAGTTTGAAGTATATCTTTTATCAGAAAGACTTAAACCTGAGACAAAGAAAGTGGGTGGAATTCTTGAAAGATTATGATTGTTCTATTTTATACCACCTAGGAAAATGAAATGTGGTAGCTGATGCATTAAGCAGGAAATCGATTGGAAGTTTAGCTTATTTGCCTATTGATAGGAGGAAGAGAGCACGAGAAATGCACCAATATTTACAAAGTGGAGTAGAGCTTCAGCTTTCTGAATCTGGGGTATTGTTGGCACAAATTCAAGTTAAGTCTGTCATTCTTGAAGAGATAGAAGAAGCGCATTTAATATATGCATACGTCCAAGGTAAGATAGTATACTACAAGGTGAAGAAACGAAGTTCTAAGTTGATGAGCACAACGTTTTGCAGTTTACTGGTTGTATAGTGGTGCTTGTGAATGCAAAATTAAAGAGGAAGATTATGGAAATCGCTCACGCATCTTCTTATGTTATGTATCCTGGCGCGACGAAAATATATCATAACTTGAAACAGTTCTATTGGTGGGAAGGAATGAAGAGAGATGTGGCAGAGTTTGTATCCAAGTGCCTCACTTGTCAACAAGTGAAAGCGGAGCATCAGAAGCCTGCAGGTACGCATCAAGGTTTAGAAATTCCAGAATAGAAGTGGGATAAAATCACCATGGATTTTATTACTACTCTTCCACGGACACATAAAGGTTTTACTTGATTTTGGTTATAGTGGATAGACTGACGAAATCAACACATTTTCTTCCGGTAAAAACCACCACTCAACTTCACACTATGCCCAGATTTACCTAGATAATATTCTGTCCTTGCATGGTGTACCCATTTCAATTATTTCTGATCAAGGTACACAATTTACCTCAAAGTTCTGGAAGTCTTTCCAATAGGCTATGGGTACTCAGTTGTGGTTTAGCACAGCTTTTCACCCCCAAACAGATGGGAAATCTGAGTGTACAATCCAGACCTTGGAGGATATGCTAATGGCCTGCACTTTGGACTTTGAGGGAGGTTAAGACAAGTATTTGCTATTGATTGAGTTCGCTTATAATAATAGCTATCATTCTAGTATTCAAATAACGTTCTTCGAGGCCCTGTATGGGTGTAAGTGTCGATCTCCCGTGGGATGGTTCGAGGTTGGAGAAACCAAATTATTGGGTTCAGATCCAATTCAAGATTCAATAGAAAGGGTAAATTTGATTAAAGAAAGGTTAAAGACTGCACAAAGTAGACAAAAGTCATATGCGGATCACAGGCAGAGAGAACTTTACACGAGGAAAACGACCCAATCTTGATACATATGGCAATACAGGGGAGTCGTCCCAATCTCGATCGTTACATATGTATGTTTTAGCTTATGTTTACGATTTTGTTTACGAATTTCAGTTCTTATAAACAAAAATACAATTTTCAGGCCATGTTTATGTTTCTCACTTTAGATTAGGTTTCAAGATTCACAATTATTTTTTACAGTTTATAATTTATGATTCTCATGTTTACAGCTGCATAGAAGTTATAAGTATCCAGTATATTTTTAGATCATGTCGCATGGACGTCAGTCGTGTTTATAGTTTTTAGTTCCATGATTCATTTTCATGTTCATGTCTCTAGTTTATGATGCAGAGTCCAGACACGCTTTCAATTTATGTTTTACAGTTTTCATGTCCAGTTACAATATTTAAGTCGGGTTTTTAGAGTCACATCACGTTTTCTACAATAAGATGTAGGCATTATCCTATTTTCAGGTCTCAATTACATTTTAGGTTTCTAGTTATGAAACAGTTGTAAATGTTTGGTTACGTATGTTATTCCAACTTCAGGTTCGGTCTAAATTTTGTTCCAGTTATATTTTTACTTATATAATGTAACATCCCAGATTTTCGGGACCGTTCTAGAAGATTTTCGGACTGACATTATAACTTCGGATCAGGATAATAATAAAGAATTAGGAGTTCAAGCGATGTTATATAGGTTGGAATAATATATTATGATTATAAAGAATTAGGAGTTCAGGAAAATGCGTTCGAACGGGAACAGACCTGATGCACCAAATGTGACGCAATACATACATAAAAAGGGGAAATAGCGAAATACGAAGCGCGGCAAAGCATCGTGGCGAAGGATTTTAACCTCTCCAATTAGAGGACCTTTCATCGCACTTACTAAGCCCATGCGCTTATCTCAATGCATATAAAAATAGAGACAATAACCTTAGACTTCATATACTCGATTGAACACATCTTACACATTCAACCGATATACATTAATCGGCGCAGCAAAGCATCATGGTAAAGGATTTTAACCTCTTCAATTAGAGGACCTTTCATCGCACTTACTAAGCCCATGCGCTCGATCACATCATGCATACAAAAATAAAGACAATCATATCAAACTTGGTATGCCCGATAGAACATATCTTACATTCAACCGAATATAATTAATCGGCGCAGCAAAGCATCATGGTAAAGGATTTTAACCTCTTCAATTAGAGGACCTTTCATCGCACTTACTAAGCCCATGCGCTCGATCACATCATGCATACAAAAATAAAGACAATCATATCAAACTTGGTATGCCCGATAGAACAATATTTTACATTCAACCGAACACACATCAACCGGCGCGGCAAAGTATTGTGGTAAATGATTTTAACCCCTCCAAATGGGGGACCTTTAATCCGACTTACTAAGCCCATGCGCTCGATTGTATCATACATACAAAAGTAACATGCAGAATAAATAAATAAATCAAAGCAACATAAAACAAAAGAATGTGCCGTTTACTCAAGTGGTACGTGGAGTTGTATCCCAAGTACATATCACATTACCGTCCATTCGGAATCGGCTATGAAATTTATGTCCGAGTTTCCATCCTATATACCACAAGAGGCGACACATTTTCCATTTCATTCAAGCCACAACATGCATCCACAAACGACTCTCATGCGAATAGAATTCAATAAAAAATCAAAAAAAACGAATATAAACTAATGAGAAAAGTACCTAAGGTCTAACCTTTTAAATCACCTCTCGGATGTACGGTACACGATCGTCGGAAGGGTGGATGCTCCGCAACTCTTCCGGTTCACTGGTTCACTGCTCTCGTTCGTTGTCTTACTGTTTTGAGTCGTCATTCTCTGTCTTTTGCTGCTACTTTTGACTCCGATTCGCTGCCGTTGCTACTGTTTTGCCGCTGTATTTTAGTTACTGTTTTTGGGAGGTTTTGGCTACTGTTTTGGGTGTGATTTTCGGTGGTATTATGGTGTGGTTTGGGGGCTATTTTATGTGTGTTTTAGGACTGCTGTATGGGCTATTTTTCGGTGATACAAGTTTTCTAAATGGAGGTCTGGATTTCGGTGATTAGGAAAGGGGATCAAGAGAATTTTTGTGTTATTTCTTGAGTATGCGTGAACTTCTAGGGTCTCTATGTGTGTTGTGATTTTCGTGTGAGTTGTGTATCTTATGTGTATGAGCTAGAGGCCATTATGTCTTGGTTAGGGGTTGTTTATATAGAGAATGGCTAGGGCTTCACCTTGTCTCACAAGGAAGGGATTTGATTTTGTGTTGAGCAAGGAAAGTCAAAGATTGAGGGGGGACAAATTTGGTTTAGATTAGGAAATCAATATCTTTAATTTTTTATAATTGATTTTAATTAGGCATGACACCTTTTTAATTTAGTATGTGATTTTGTTTAGTTAGGAAGGAATCTTGTGTAATTGGTGGGTGAACATCTTAATTAAGGAATTAAAATATTTGATTGATTTTAATGTTTATTTTAATTTGGTATGTGATTTTTAGATTTGTTTTGATTTCACCATGTGTTAAATATGTGTTTTAAGTGGGCTTGGGCGTGTGGGCCAAGGTTTGGGCGAATTGGGCTTAATGTGAGGCTACCAGCAAAACCAGAATTACTGACACCGTTCGAACGCCAATTCGAACGCGACACGAACGCCCGCAATCTGCCTGACGTTCGAACGTGTTTAAGAATGCAGCACAAATGAAAACAGTGAACATGTGAAACGACTCTGATAGCATACTCATCCTGAATTTCCCATTCCGATATCCGTTTCTCGTGACTTCCGTGACTTAAAAGGTAGTGCCTTCAACTGAGACTCATTATCGGGTTTCACATGCAAAAATGCAATGCCTACAGTCGCCCCCAATTTGATGGGACGTGTGAAGTGTGTGACTTTGAACAATCCTATCAAAGTTATGTAATGTATTTTCACTAGCCTGGCTCGTCTGCTGCCTCGAGTTGAGTTGGTGCTGTAGTTGACCTCGTTCCTGGGACGCATCCCACTAATTGTAACTGACAACGAGGGCACCTCGACCCTAGGCACCTCGACCCAACACCGCTGAAAATAGTGACCTCGCCCTCAAACTGATGATGTAGTGGGCACCTCGACCCTGGGACGCATCCCGGAACTACAACCGATAACGGGGGCACCTCGACCCTGGGCACCTCGACCCAACACCGCTGACAATAGGGACCTCGCCCTCAAACTGATGATGTAGTGGGCACCTCGACCCTGGGACGCATCTCGGAACTACAACCGACAACGGGGGCACCTCGACCCCGGGCACCTCGACCTAACACCGCTGACAATAGGGACCTCATCCTCAAACTGATGATGTAGTAGGCGCCTCAACCCTGGGACGCATCTCGGAACTACAACCGACAACGGGGGCACCTCGACCCTGGGCACCTCGACCCAACACCACTGACAATAGGGACCTCGCCCTCAAGGTGATACTAATGTGGGCCTCGCCCCAAACTGTTGCTAATGTGGGCCTGGCCCCCAGACTGGTACTGATGTCGGCCTCGCCTCTTGGGACTCATCCCCAAAACTGAAACTGCGTTGACGCTGTTTGGCTCATTTTTGCCGCTTTCTCTTTTCTTCGAACCTGCGAACACAAAACAAAAACAAACACGGAAAGAATGCAATGTTACGTGTATGCATGAATGATTTTCCTATTCCGTTGGGTTAGGTCTTCTGGCAATTCCCTTGGTAACTGCTCGGTCCTTTTTCTCTCAGGCAAAGTATTGCTTTAATCTGTCCACGTTGATCGGCTCGGTGAACTCATTTCCTTCCAAGTCTGATAACCTCACTGCCCCATTTCCCATTACTTTCTGCACTATGTAAGGTCCTTCCCAGTTGGGTCTGAATTTTCCTCTCGGATCTGTCGTCGACGACCTCGACTGTTTAAGTACCAAATCACCCTTTCTGATCTTGGTGGGGCGTACTTTCTTGTTGAATGCTCGGGCTAGTCTCTTCTGATACAACTGCATGTGATACAAAGACTTCGTTCTCTTCTCATCCAATAGTGCTAGCTGATCAAACCTCTGTGCGGCCCATTCTGGTTCCAGTAATTCTGCCTCTGCTAAGACCCTCATAGACTGTATTTCCACTTCCACTGGTAACACTGCTTCCATTCCATAGACCAAAGAGTAAGGTGTGGCCCCTGTTGCCGTTCTTACTGATGTTCTGTACCCCCACAAAGCATATGGTAGTTTCTCGGCCCAATCTTTGCAATTCTCTATCATCTTGGCTAAAATCGTCTTTATAGTCTTGTTGGCTGCCTCAACTGCCCCATTTGCCTGCGTCCTGTACGGTGATGACTTGTGGTGGCCTACCCCGTACCTCTGTAACATTGCCTTTGTTTCTCCTTGAAACTGAACTCCGTTGTCCGTCACTACATGATGCGGCATACCATACCGACAAATGAGGTTCCGAGCTATAAACTTTGCCATCTATTTTGTTGTAACATTGCGGAATGATTCGGCTTCCACCTACTTCGAGAAGTAATCTACGACCACTACTATGAAGCGATGCCCATTCGATGCATTCGGCCGAATTTCTCCGATCATATCAATTCCCCATGCTGAGAAAGGCCACGGCTCTGACAACCCGTGCAACAATGTGTGCGGTAAGCGATTCAAATTACCGTGTGCTTGACAGTCATGATAGTGCTTTACCATCTTTGCGCAGTCTGTTTCCATGGTTGACCAATAAAAACCTTTTCTCACTATCTTTCGGGACAGATTCAACCCGTTCATGTGCGGAAAGTGCTGAAACTTACATTCGGGGATAACATGTGCCAACTTTCTGAGGTGAAAGAGATAAGGCTTCAACCGTTCTTCTTTCAATTCCCATTCTCCTCGCATCTGCTGGACTACCAACATAGAATCCCCGTAGATTTCCACACTCCCGGCCTTCAAGGCTATCAATGCTGTCAAACCAAAAGCACATGCTTCATACTCGGCCATGTTATTAGTCACTCTGAATGCCAACCTCTTGGCCAAAGGCAAAGTCTCTCCCTCGGGGGTCACTATCACGATCCCACTTCCGGCTCCCTTGTAATTCACTGCTCCGTCAAAATACATCTTCCATCTCTGAAAGGGGATCAAGAGAATTTTTGTGTTATTTCTTGAGTATGCGTGAACTTCTAGGGTCTATATGTGTGTTGTGATTTTCGTGTGAGTTGTGTATCTTATGTGTATGAGCTAGGGGCCATCATGTCTTGGTTAGGGGTTGTTTATATAGAGAATGGCTAGGGCTTCACCTTGTCTCACAAGGAAGGGATTTGATTTTGTGTTGAGCAAGGAAAGTCAAAGATTGAGGGGGGACGAATTTGGTTTAGATTAGGAAATCAATATCTTTAATTTGTTATAATTGATTTTAATTAGGCATGACATCTTTTTAATTTAGTATGAGATTTTGTTTAGTTAGGAAGGAATCTTGTGTAATTGGTGGGTGAATATCTTAATCAAGGAATTAAAATATTTGATTGATTTTAATGTTTATTTTAATTTTCTATGTGATTTTTAGATTTGTTTTGATTTCACCATGTGTTAAATATGTGTTTTAAGTGGGCTTGGGCGTGTGGGCCAAGGTTTGGGCGAATTGGGCTTAATGTGAGGCTAGCAGCAAAACCAGAATTACCGACACCGTTCGAACGCCAATTCAAACGTGACACGAACGCCCGCAATCTGCCTGACGTTCGAACGTGTTTAAGAACGCAGCACGAATGAAAACAGTAAACATGTGAAACGACTCTGATAGCATACTCATCCTGAATTTCCCATTCCGATATCCGTTTCTCGCGTCTTCCGTGACTTAAAAGGTAGTGCCTCCAACTGAGACTCATCATCGGGTTTCACATGCAAAAATGCAATGCCTACAGTCGCCCCCACTTTGATGGGACATGTGAAGTGTGTGACTTTGAACAATCCTATCAAAGTTATGCAATGTATTTTCACTTACCTGGCTCATCTGCTGCCTCGAGCTGAGTTGGTGCTGCAGTGCACCTCGGTCCTGGGACGCATCCCACTAATTGCAACTGACAACGGGGGCACCTCGACCCTGGGCACCTCGACCCAACACCGCTGAAAATAGTGACCTCGCCCTCAAACTGATGATGTAGTGGGCACCTCAATCCTGGGACGCATCCCGGAACTACAACCGACAACGGGGGCACCTCGACCCTGAGTACCTCGACCCAACACCGCTGACAATAGGGTCCTCGCCCTCAAACTGATGATGTAGTGGGCACCTCGACCCGGGGACGCATCCCGGAACTACAACCGATAACGGGGGCACCTCGACCCTGGGCACCTCGACCTAACACCGCTGATAATAGGGACCTCACCCTCAAACTGATGATGTAGTAGGCGCCTCGACCCTGGGACGCATCTCGGAACTACAACTGACAATGGGGGCACCTCGACCCTGGGCACCTCGACCCAACACCGCTGACAATAGGGACCTCGCCCCCAAGCTGATACTAATGTGGGCCTCTCCCCAAACTGTTGCTAATGTGGGCCTCGCCCCCAGACTGGTACTGATGTAGGCCTCGCCCCTTGGGACAAATCCCCAAAACCGAAACTGCGTTGACGCTGTTTGGCTCATTTATGCCGCTTTCTCTTTTCTTCGAACCTGCGAACACAAAAAAAAAAAAACAAACACGAAAAGAATGCAATGTTACGTGTATGCATGAATGATTTTCCTATTCCGGTTGGTTAGGTCTTCTGGCAATTCCCTTG
This sequence comes from Zanthoxylum bungeanum, assembly GCA_019454045.1. Classification (NCBI taxonomy): domain Eukaryota; kingdom Viridiplantae; phylum Streptophyta; class Magnoliopsida; order Sapindales; family Rutaceae; genus Zanthoxylum; species Zanthoxylum bungeanum. Next base: position 60,125 of record SKCR01027701.1, read on the forward strand.
GAAACTGCTCGGTCCTTTTTCTCTCAGGCAAAGTATTGCTTCAATCTGTCCACGTTGATCGGCTCGGTGAACTCGTTTCCTTCCAAGTCTGATAACCTCACTGCCCCATTTCCCATTACTTTCTGTACTATGTAAGGTCATTCCCAGTTGGGTCTGAATTTTCCTCTCGGATCTGTCGTCGACGGCCTCGACTACTTAAGTATCAAATCACCCTTTCTGATCTTGGTGGGGCGTACTTTCTTGTTGAATGCTCGGGCTAGTCTCTTCTTATACAACTGCATGTGATACAAAGACTTCGTTCTCTTCTCATCCAATAGTGCTAGCTGATCAAACCTCTGTGCGGCCCATTCTGGTTCCGGTAATTCTGCCTCTGCTAAGACCCTCATAGACTGTATTTCCACTTCCACTGGTAACACTACTTCCATTCCATAGACCAAAGAGTAAGGCGTGGCCCCTGTTGCCGTTCTTACTGATGTTCTGTACCCCCACAAAGCATAAGGTAGTTTCTCGGCCAAATCTTTGCAATTCTCTGTCATCTTGTCTAAAATCGTCTTTATAGTCTTGTTGGCTGCCTCAACTGCCCCATTTGCCTGCGTCATGTACGGTGATGACTTGTGGTGGCCTACCCCGTACCTCTGTAACATTGCCTTCGTTTCTCCTTGAAACTGAACTCCGTTGTCCGTCACTACATGATGCGGCATACCATACCGAAAAATGAGGTTCCGAGCTATAAACTTTGCCATCTGTTTTGCTGTAACATTGCGGAATGATTCGGCTTCCACCCACTTCGAGAAGTAATCTACGGCCACTACTATGAAGCGATGCCCATTCGATGCATTCGGCCGAATTTCTCTGATCATATCAATTCCCCATGCTGAGAAAGGCCACGGCTCTGACAACCCGTGCAACTCTGTGTGCGGTAAGTGATTCAAATTACCGTGTGCTTGACAGTCATGACAGTGCTTTACCATCTTTGCGCAGTCTGTTTCCATGGTTGACCAATAAAAACCTTGTCCCACTATCTTTCGGGACAGATTCAACCCGTTCATGTGCGGACCACATACCCCGGCGTGTATTTCTCCCATTACATGCTGAGATTCTTCCTTTCTCAAACACTTCAACTGAATACTGTTTGTTTGCCTCTAATACAGTTCCCCTTTCAAAGTCACATACTGGGAAGCTAACTTCTGGATGGCTATTCTGTCTTTTCAGCATGCCCATTCCGGGAGTTCACCATGGTCCAGATACCTCTGAATGTCATAATACCAAGGTTTACCGTCGTCGACCTCAACTTCCAAAATTTTTTCTATATCATAAACAGGTCTGCTCGCTGTTGCCAGTACCAATGGTCTCATTACTAACTTTTCTGGATTTTCCCAAGTCGCTGCAAGTGTAGCAATGCATCTGCCATCTGATTCTCTTCTCTCGGTAAGTGCTGAAACTTACATTCGGGGATAACCTGTGCCAACTTTCTGAGGTGAAAGAGATAAGGCTGCAACCGTTCTTCTTTCAATTACCATTCTCCTCGCATCTGCTGGACTACCAACATAGAATCCCCGTAGATTTCCACACTCCCGGCCTTCAAGGCTATCAATGCTGTCAAACCAAAAGCACATGCTTCATACTCGGCCATGTTATTAGTCACTCTGAATGCCAACCTCTTGGCCAAAGGCAAAGTCTCTCCCTCGGGGGTCACTATCACGATCCCAATTCCGGCTCCCTTGTAATTCACTGCTCCGTCAAAATACATCTTCCATCTCTGAAAGGGGATCAAGAGAATTTTTGTGTTATTTCTTGAGTATGCGTGAACTTCTAGGGTCTCTATGTGTGTTGTGATTTTCGTGTGAGTTGTGTATCTTATGTGTATGAGCTAGGGGCCATCATGTCTTGGTTATGGGTTGTTTATATAGAGAATGGATAGGGCTTCACCTTGTCTCACAAGGAAGGGATTTGATTTTGTGTTGAGCAAGGAAAGTCAAAGATTGAGGGGGGTCAAATTTGGTTTAGATTAGGAAATCAATATCTTTAATTTGTTATAATTGATTTTAATTAGGCATGACATCTTCTTAATTTAGTATGTGATTTTGTTTAGTTAGGAAGGAATCTTGTGGAATTGGTGGGTGAATATCTTAATTAAGGAATTAAAATATTTGATTGATTTTAATGTTTATTTTAATTTGGTATGTGATTTTTAGATTTGTTTTGATTTCACCATGTGTTAAATATGTGTTTTAAGTGGGCTTGGGCGTGTGGGCCAAGGTTTGGGCGAATTGGGCTTAATGTGAGGCTAGCAGCAAAACAAGAATTACCGACACCGTTCGAACGCCAATCCGAACGCGACACGAACACCCACAATCTGCCTGACGTTCGAACGTGTTTAAGAACGCAGCACGAACGAATACAGTGAACATGTGAAACGACTCTGATAGCATACTCATCCTGAATTTCCCATTCCGATATCCGTTTCTCGTGACTTCCGTGACTTAAAAGGTAGTGCCTCCAACTGAGACTCATCATCGGGTTTCACATGCGAAAATACAATGCCTATAGTCGCCCCCACTTTGATGGGACGTGTGAAGTGTGTGACTTTGAACAATCCTACCAAAGTTATGCTATGCATTTTCACTTACCTGGCTCGTCTGCTGCCTCGAGCTCAGTTGGTGCTGCAGTGGAACTCGGTCATGGGACGCATCCCACTAATTGCAACTGACAACGGGGGCACCTCGACGCTGGGCACCTCGACCCAACACCGCTGAAAATAGTGACCTCGCCCTCAAACTGATGATGTAGTGGGCACCTCGACCCTGGGACGCATCCCGGAACTACAACCGACAACGGGGGCACCTCGACCCTGGGCACCTCGACCCAACACCGCTGACAATAGGGACCTCGCCATCAAACTGATGATGTAGTGGGCACCTCGACCCTGAGACGCATCCCGGAACTACAACCGACAATGGGGGCACCTCGACCCTGGGCACCTCGACCTAACACCGCTGACAATAGGGACCTCGCCCTCAAACTGATGATGTAGTAGGAGCCTCGACCCTGGGACGCATCCCGAAACTACAACCGACAACGGGGGCACCTCGACCCTGGGCACCTCGACCCAACACCGCTGACAATAGGGACCTCGCCCTCAAGCTCATACTAATGTGGGCCTCGCCCCAAACTGTTGCTAATGTGGGCCTCGCCACCAGACTGGTACTGATGTGGGCCTCGCCCCTTGGGACTCATCCCCAAAACCGAAACTGCGTTGACGCTGTTTGGCTCATTTTTGCCGCTTTCTCTTTTCGTCGAACCTGCGAACACAAAAAAAAACTAACACGAAAAGAATGCAATGTTACGTGTATGCATGAATGATTTTATATTCCGGTTGGTTAGGTCTTCTGGCAATTCCCTTGGAAACTGCTCGGTCCTTTTTCTCTCAGGCAAAGTATTGCTTCAATCTGTCCATGTTGATCGGCTCGGTGAACTCGTTTCCTTCCAAGTCTGATAACCTCACTGCCCCATTTCCCATTACTTTCTGCACTATGTAAGGTCCTTCCCAGGTTGGTCTGAATTTTCCTCTCGGATCTGTCGTCGACGGCCTCGACTGCTTAAGTACCAAATCACCCTTTCTGATCTTGGTGGGGCGTACTTTCTTGTTGAATGCTCGGGCTAGTCTCTTCTGATACAACTGCATGTGATACAAAGACTTCGTTCTCTTCTCATCCAATAGTGCTAGCTGATTAAACCTCTGTGCGGCCTATTCTGGTTCCGGTAATTCTGCCTCTGCTAAGACCCTCATAGACTGTATTTCCACTTCCACTGGTAACACTTCTTCCATTCCATAGACCAAAGAGTAAGGCGTGGCCCCTGTTGTCGTTCTTACTGATGTTCTGTACCCCCACAAAGAATATGGTAGTTTCTCGGCCCAATCTTTGCAATTCTCTGTCATCTTGGCTAAAATCGTCTTTATAGTCTTGTTGGCTGCCTCAACTGCCCCATTTGCCTGCGTCATGTACGGTGATGACTTGTGGTGGCCTACCCCGTACCTCTGTAACATTGCCTTCGTTTCTCCTTGAAACTGAACTTCGTTGTCCGTCACTACATGATGCGGCATACCATACCGAAAAATGAGGTTCCGAGCTATAAACTTTGCCATATGTTTTGCTGTAACATTGCGGAATGATTCGGCTTCCACCCACTTCACGAAGTAATCTACGGCCACTACTATGATGCGATGCCCATTCGATGCATTCGGCCAAATTTCTCCGATCATATCAATTCCCCATGCTGAGAAAGGCCACGGCTCTGACAACCCGTGCAACTCTGTGTGCGGTAAGCGATTCAAATTACCGTGTGCTTGACAGTCATGACAGTGCTTTACCATCTTTGCGCAGTCTGTTTCCATGGTTGACCAATAAAAACCTTGTCTCACTATCTTTCGGGACAGATTCAACCCGTTCATGTGCGGACCACATACCCCGGCGTGTATTTCTCCCATTACATGCTGAGATTCTTCCTTTCTCAAACACTTCAACTGAATACCCTTTGCTTTCCTCTTGTACAGTTCCCCTTTCAAAGTCACATACTGGGAAGCTAACTTCTGGATGGCTATTCTGTCTTTTCAGCATGCCCATTCCGGGAGTTCACCATGTTCCAGATACCTCTGAATGTCATAATACCAAGGTTTACCGTCGTCGACCTCAACTTCCAGAATTCTTTCTATATCATAAACAGGTCTGCTCGCTGTTGCCATTACCAACGGTCTCATTACTAACTTTTCTGGATTTTCCCAAGTCGCTGCAAGTGTAGCAATGCATCTGCCATCTGATTCTCTTCTCTCGGTAAGTGCTGAAACTTACACTCGGGGATAACCTGTGCCAACTTTCTGAGGTGAAAGCGATAAGGCTTCAACCGTTCTTCTTTCAATTCCCATTCTCCTCGCATCTGCTGGACTACCAACATAGAATCCCCGTAGATTTCCACACTCTCGGCCTTCAAGGCTATCAATGCTGTCAAACCAAAATCACATGCTTCATACTCGGCCATGTTATTAGTCACTCTGAATGCCAACCTCTTGGCCAAAGGCAAAGTCTCTCCCTCGGGGGTCACTATCACGATCCCAATTTCGGCTCCCTTGTAATTCACTGCTCCGTCAAAATACATCTTCCATCTCTGAAAGGGGATCAAGAGAATTTTTGTGTTATTTCTTGAGTATGCGTGAACTTCTAGGGTCTCTATGTGTGTTGTGATTTTCGTGTGAGTTGTGTATCTTATGTGTATGAGCTAGGGGCCATCATGTCTTGGTTAGGGGTTGTTTATATAGAGAATGGCTAGGGATTCACCTTGTCTCACAAGGAAGGGATTTGATTTTGTGTTGAGCAAGGAAAGTCAAAGATTGAGGGGGGACAAATTTGGTTTAGATTAGGAAATCAATATCTTTAATTTGTTATAATTGATTTTAATTAGGCATGACATCTTTTTAATTTAGTATGTGATTTTGTTTAGTTAGGAAGGAATCTTGTGTAATTGGTGGGTGAATATCTTAATTAAGGAATTAAAATATTTGATTGATTTTAATGTTTATTTTAATTTGGTATGTGATTTTTAGATTTGTTTTGATTTCACCATGTGTTAAATATGTGTTTTAAGTGGGCTTGGGCGTGTGGGCCAAGGTTTGGGTGAATTGGGCTTAATGTGAGGCTAGCAGCAAAACTAGAATTACCGACACCGTTCGAACGCCAATTCGAACGCGACACGAATGCCCGCAATCTGCCTGACGTTCGAACGTGTTTAAGAACGCAGCACGAACGAAAACAGTGAACATGTGAAACGACTCTGATAGCATACTCATCCTGAATTTCCCATTCCGATATCCGTTTCTCGCGACTTCCGTGACTTAAAAGGTAGTGCCTCCAACTAAGACTCATCATCGGGTTTCACAAGAAAAAATGCAATGCCTACAGTCGCCCCCACTTTGATGGGACGTGTGAAGTGTGTGACTTTGAACAATCCTATCTAAGTTATGCAATGCATTTTCACTTACCTGGCTCGTCTGCTGCCTCGATCTGAGTTGGTGCTGCAGTGGACCTCGGTCCTGGGACGCATCCCACTAATTGCAACTGACAACGGGGGCACCTCGACCCAACACCGCTGACAATAGTGACCTCGCCTTCAAACTGATGATGTAGTGGGCACCTCGACCCTGGGACGCATCCCAGAACTACAACCGACAACGGGGGCACCTCGACCCAACACCGCTGACAATAGGGACCTCGCCCTCAAATTGATGATGTAGTGGGCACCTCGACCCTGGGACGCATCCCGGAACTACAACCGACAACGGGGGCACCTCGACCCTGGGCACCTCGACCCAACACCGCTGACAATAGGGACCTCGCCCTCAAACTGAAGATGTAGTAGGCGCCTCGACCCTGGGACGCATCCCGAAACTACAACCGACAACGGGGGCACCTCGACCCTGGGCACCTCGACCCAACACGCTGACAATAGGGACCTCGCCCTCAAGCTCATACTGTAGGGGTTGGTGCTCAGAGCGCCAATTCCCGGTTGTATTTTTTGTTAAATACTTCTGTAAAACGTTATTATCAGTAATAATATATGCAGTTTCTATAATATAATCTAATCTTTTATATGGTAAAGACGTAATGACCTTAGAATGATTAGTCATGGTACAGTTGCAAAAGCGTCGCAACGGACATTGAGTCGTTTTTGACGTTGTCATTCTCAGATAGTTTCTGGTCAAGGTTTACACTACTTGGTCAGTATAGTAAACCCGTTGAGACCGGTACATGTCGTATACTGGAATATATGATTCCAATGGTTTCTCAATGAACCATAAGATTTGGAGACTAGTATAGACGTGTAGGTGTTTATAGTGGATAAACACTGAACGACTCACCGAAGATTCTTAATGGATGGTACACCAGCGTCAATAAGAATCTTCTTGGGTTGAGTAGCACTTGTGATTCTTAGACTTGAGATTCCATAGTGGGCACATGAGACATCTTCTACACTTAGATGGCAGTCACGTCACCGATCTATTTAGATCAGACCTCCGCCTGTTCGTTGGGTGTAGATAGATCCTCATGGTGTCCTATGTGTATCAAGATAGGATCCGTCAGTTTTGTGTACCAGAGTATAGGTAGTCCATATGATTAGCAATCAGATAAAACCATGGGCCCGTGGTAAGTTTAGAAGCTAGTTCTAAACATTCTTTTTGAGATTGCTAATAGAATAGTCGACTGGATAATCCCGATAGAGATTTGACGTTTACATCTATATCTCTGGGATTTATCCGGATACCTGTGACGGAGGAATTATACATTTGCCATTACCTCGACCTGTATGGTTCACCGAGATTATCCGTGATCGTCATAATCTACGGGTGGATAGATTATGGACACGAAATTAGATTTTGTGACGGATATACCTGAACCTAGAGAGTCTCAATAATGAAACATACTCGTTGAGCACTAGAGCAACATAAATAAATAATATTGATTATTTATAAAGTCGTTTAATGTTTAAACGCAAGATACATGCTAAAGAGACTAGATAGTTTCATTTCCTTAATTATTGTGTATTTACATTTAATACTTGATTAATTTAAATACACATTAATTAATAGTCAAAATGAGTTATTTGACTTATTTGACTTATTTCCTAAATGAATATATGTTTTTAATATTTAATGTAAATATTATACATATATTTAATATATTTGTATTTGATTAATTAATTAATTATTTAATTGTTAAATGATTAAATTAATTAAAATATAAATATCTTACATTAGGATAATTAAAGTAAATGACATTAGTTGCTTTTGTTGACCAAAATAAATATCTAATAAAGTAGTTTAGAAGATATTTATGCAAGTTGATATAATGATAATTGAAATGAAATTGAAATTACAATTTCTTGATTTTGGCTATTAATTTCGGCCAAGGTGTAATTGTTACACAATAAATTGTTTTTCATTTTTCATTTCACTTAACCTAATATACACTTTACCAAAAACAAAAATCCATTGAAGAAAGACAAAGAAAGAAAGTGAAGGAGAAAAGATAAACTTAAAGAAAAAGCTTGGATTTTGTAAGTTTCTTAAACTTACTATTAGAAAGGAATTTGTTCCTTAGGATCTAGGCTACATCTTGTGAGTTTCTTAAGTTATTCTTTTCTTTATTTCTTGTGTTTTGATGATGGAAATTTGTTTGAAGTGTTGAGCATGTATGATGAACAAAGAATGTAACTAGTGTAGTTATATGTATTCTTTTAAGGTTTATGAAACCATGTTGCTATTCTAGAGTTGTTGACCCACTCTTAAATGACCTAGATTTGATCTTGAGTTGTTTCATTGTGTTGAGACTTGAATTAGTTGAAAGATTGATGATTGAAATATTTGATTTAATGTAAATGGCCTAATTTGTCCAATTTGTGGAAATTGAAAAATTAGGGTTTATAACCAATTCCAAATTTGGGGGGTTTCATATATGTTGAGCATTTGGGTGTGTATATGATGCATGCAAAGTTTCATGTTGATTGGATTTCATTTGGATGAGTTTTGAAGCATGAAATGACCAAATGGTCAATTTTGGCACCAAATGGTGCTCACGGCAATGGCATGGAATTTTGGGATTTTGGTTGCTTTGGTGTTTTGATGTTTTGAACATCATAAGTTCATCTTAGAAATGATTTAGAATCATTCAAAATTGATTGGATCAATTTCGGACTAAAACGGACAAAAATACAAAGCAAGGGTATTTCGGTAAATTCACTTAAAATTGTTTTATTGAATTTATTTTCATAATTTGATTATTGGAATATTAAATAAATATGTTTATTTAATTAATCCGAGAAAAAGTTTTGAAATCTGAAAATCGGATTTTCACCGCTTCGCTGCGTTACCGGATTCACCCCCTAAATAACCCCTTCACATACTAATGTGGGCCTCGCCCCAAACTGTTGCTAATGTGGGCCTCGCCCCCAGACTGGTACTGATGTGGGCCTCGCCCCTTGGGACTCATCCCCAAAACCGAAACTGCGTTGACGCTGTTTGGCTCATTTTTGCCGCTTTCTCTTTTCTTCGAACCTGCGAACACAAAACAAAAACAAACACGGAAAGAATGCAATGTTACGTGTATGCATGAATGATTTTCCTATTCCGTTGGGTTAGGTCTTCTGGCAATTCCCTTGGTAACTGCTCGGTCCTTTTTCTCTCAGGCAAAGTATTGCTTCAATCTGTCCACGTTGATCAGCTCGGTGAACTCGTTTCCTTCCAAGTCTGATAACCTCACTGCCCCATTTCCCATTACTTTCTGCACTATGTAAGGTCCTTCCCAGTTGGGTCTGAATTTTCCTCTCGGATCTGTCGTCGACAGCCTCGACTGCTTAAGTACCAAATCACCCTTTCTGATCTTGGTGGGGCATACTTTCTTGTTGAATGCTCGGGCTAGTCTCTTCTGATACAACTGCATGTGATACAAAGACTTCGTTCTATTCTCATCCAATAGTGCTAGCTGGTCAAACCTCTGTGCGGCCCATTCTGGTTCCGGTAATTCTGCCTCTGCTAAGACCCTCATAGACTGTATTTCCACTTCCACTGGTAACACTGCTTCCATTCTATAGACCAAAGAGTAAGGCGTGGCCCCTGTTGCCGTTCTTACTGATGTTCTGTACCCCCACAAAGCATATGGTAGTTTCTCGGCCCAATTTTTGCAATTCTCTGTCATCTTGGCTAAAATCGTCTTTATAGTCTTGTTGGCTGCCTCAACTGCCCCATTTGCCTGCGTCCTGTACGGTGATGACTTGTGGTGGCCTACCCCGTACCTCTGTAACATTGCCTTCGTTTCTCCTTGAAACTGAACTCCGTTGTCCGTCACTACATGATGCGGCATACCATACCGACAAATGAGGTTCCGAGCTATAAACCTTGCCATCTGTTTTGCTGTAACATTGCGGAATGATTCGGCTTCCACCCACTTCGAGAAGTAATCTACGACCACTACTATGAAGCGATGCCCATTCGATGCATTCGACCGAATTTCTCCGATCATATCAATTCCCCATGCTGAGAAAGGCCACGGCTCTGACAACCCGTGCAACTGTGTGTAGTAAGTGATTCAAATTACCGTGTGCTTGACAGTCATGACAGTGCTTTACCATCTTTGCGCAGTCTGTTTCCATGGTTGACCAATAAAAACCTTGTCTCACTATCTTTCGGGACAGATTCAACCCGTTCATGTGCGGACCACATACCCCGGCGTGTATTTCTCCCATTACATGCTGAGATTCTTCCTTTCTCAAACACTTTAACTGAATACCGTTTGCTTGGCTCTTGTACAGTTCCCCTTTCAAAGTCACATACTGGGAAGCTAACTTCTGGATGGCTATTCTGTCTTTTCTGCATGCCCCTTCCGGGAGTTCACCATGTTCGAGATACCTCTGAATGTCATAAAGGTTTACCGTCGTCGACCTCAACTTCCAGAATTCTTTCTATCTCATAAACAGGTCTGCTCGCTGTTGCCAGTACCAACGGTCTCATTACTAACTTTTATAGATTTTCCCAAGTCGCTGCAAGTGTATCAAATGCATCTACCATATGATTCTCTTCTCTCGGTAAGTGCTGAAACTTACACTCGGGGATAACCTGTGCCAACTTTCTGAGGTGAAAGAGATAAGGCTTCAACCGTTCTTCTTTCAATTCCCATTCTCCTCGCATCTGCTGGACTACCAACATAGAATCCCCGTAGATTTCTACACTCCCGGCCTTCAAGGCTATCAATGCTGTCAAACCAAAAGCACATGCTTCATACTCGGCCATGTTATTAGTCACTCTGAATGCCAACCTCTTGGCCAAAGGCAAAGTCTCTCCCTCGGGGGTCACTATCACGATCCCATTCCGGCTCCCTTGTAATTCATGCTCCGTCAAAATACATCTTCCATCTCTGAAAGGGGATCAAGAGAATTTTTGTGTTATTTCTTGAGTATGCGTGAACTTCTAGGGTCTCTATGTGTGTTGTGATTTTCGTGTGAGTTGTGTATCTTATGTGTATGAGCTAGGGGCCATCATGTCTTGGTTATGGGTTGTTTATATAGAGAATGGATAGGGCTTCACCTTGTCTCACAAGGAAGGGATTTGATTTTGTGTTGAGCAATGAAAGTCAAAGATTTAGGGGGGACAAATTTGGTTTAGATTAGGAAACCAATATCTTTAATTTGTTATAATTGATTTTAATTAGGCATGACATCTTTTTAATTTAGTATGTGATTTTGTTTAGTTAGGAAGGAATCTTGTGTAATTGGTGGGTGAATATCTTAATTAAGGAATTAAAATATTTGATTGATTTTAATGTTTATTTTAATTTGGTATGTGATTTTTAGATTTGTTTTGATTTCACCATGTGTTAAATATGTGTTTTAAGTGGGCTTGGGCGTGTGGGCCAAGGTTTGGGCGAATTGGGCTTAATGTGAGGCTAGCAGCAAAACCAGAATTACCGACACCGTTCGAAAGCCTATTCGAACGCGACACGAACGCCCGCAATCTGCCTGACGTTCGAACGTGTTTAAACGTAGCACGAACGAAAACAGTGAACATGTGAAACGACTCTGATAGCATACTCATCCTGAATTTCCCCTTCTGATATCCGTTTCTCACGACTTCCGTGACTTAAAAGGTAGTGCCTCCAACTGAGACTCATCATCGGGTTTCACATGCAAAAATGCAATGCCTACACTACCCACGTGACAGCCTGTAATTCAACTACTCTTATGCTGTTCCGTGTGCTAGAAGATAATCTTCCGCCCTGCTCCCATTGCATCAGCCTTCTGGAGGCTCAAACTCTTATGTAGAGCTTACGTCATCTTGGCATAATCACAAGATACGGCAATCCCGACCTAGGTCACTGGTCGGCCTGCCTAGGTGATTGGTGCCAGATCCTATTCCTTTATTCTTTACCACGTCGGGTCGAGAGAGATTTCCTCACTTCCCCCACATTCTCTTTGCAATTCCTGAACATTCTTGATGAATGTTTGAAGGCTTATTATCAGAACGGGTCGGTCTTCACATGTGCAAATGCTACCGAGTCTGATCTTTCTCATCAAGTCGGGGGCCTCTGCGTCTCGGGCTCGGGTCTCTCTACCTGGCCTTTCATTCTCATCAGGACCTTGGACCCCCACCTTGTTAAGTGCTAAAACTCATTCTACCATTTTTTCAGGCTTTTGAGTTCCTCATGGCCGAAAATCACCATCAACAAGATGTATTAATATTAGTGATCCATTTTTAGTTCATTCATACATACTCCCAACAAAAATAACTCTTCAAAAATTTCATAAAGCTTTCAATAAAATGATTGTCCAATTTCAGCTCCAATTTATGCTCTCTTCAAGAAACTGCCTAACTATAAACCAATATAGTTACAATAAAAAGTTAAAAAATTAACAAAAAAAGGAATAAAAAGAGACCTTATCAATCCATATACAGTTGCAAAAGCAAAAAAGAGGAGAAAGTTATTACTCTGTTACAAACAAAAATAGCTTATGCAATTACACTTTATTCACCCTTCAACTTTAGATTTATGATTTTACAATAAATTCTATATTGTGTAGCCGCAAATGTCGGCCACCACTAGACCCATTTTTTTTTTTCCCGTTTTATCACATCGAGAAACACGTAGATATGACTGTTTCAATAGAATTATTTAATAAAATAAAATTAAGTTACATGTTTTATTTTATTTTTTTATTTCCATTATCATTTTTATTGTCATTTTGAAGATTTTCAAAATTAATATATACATGAAAATATTTTATTACATAAATTATAGACAACACAACACAGTATTTGTCTTTTAATATATTGAAATTTATTAAATGATTAAAATAACATAAAATTTAATACAATAGTATTTGTCTTTTAATATATTGAAATTTATTTTTATTTTTTTATTTTTTTATTTTATAATTTAGTAAGGTCCTCACCTTAATAAGTTGATGATGTCTTCATTAGAGAATATGTGTGGGTAGTCATCCTCCAACGAGCCATTCATTATCTAAAAAAAAAAATGAGGTTGTACTGCTAAAAGCTAAAAAAAAAAATCTACTCCAATGCACTAACAAATAATATATATATATAATTTTCAAATTGTAGGTGAATTTACATAATTAAATTTATTTAACTTTAAATATCTATAATTAGATTGACTTATTTAATTAATGACATAAAATTTGAATTCAACTAAATTCAAATAAAAAAAATTAAAATTAAAATACCTCCATTCATATATTTTTTTTAGATGAATTAATATGAGCCGTCCATCTAAAGTTCTCAACAAGAAGTTATTCTCCAATAGTGGGTCCTTCTTTTACTTTCAAAAGTTTATAGTGATCATCTCAAAAAACGAAAATTAAATAAATAAACCCAAAAAGGTGGGGTAGTTAGAGGCTAGAGCAGTGGGTATCATCAAGTTACTTGTGACTATGGCAAAGCCATTCATTTATACATACTCCCAACAAAAAGAACTTTTCAAAAGTTTCATAAAGCTTTCAATAAAATTATTCTCCAATTACAGCTCAACTTTAAGCCATCGTCAAGATACTGCCTAACTTTAAACCAATGTAGTTACAGTGAAAAAAAAAATTAAAAATAAAGAATAAAAAGAGACCTTATCAACCTATATACAGTTGCAAAAGCAAAAAAGAAAAGAGAAATTTATTACTCTGTTACAAACAAAAATAGCTTATGCAATTACACTTTATACACCCTTCAATTTTAGATTTATGATTTTACAATTAAGTCTATATTGTGTAGCCGCAAAATTGTTGGAAATTCTTCAAATCTTCAAATATACTTGTTTGGATGGAGGAGAGACATGTCCCTTGGATGGTACCCCATAGGGACATGTCCTCCAATTGTGTATAAAATGATCCTATGCTCCAAGGGGTGCATAGGAGAGGTATAACCCTTTGGAGGGTTGCACCCCAACCCTAAGGTGCCTTTGAGGCATCATTCCATGCTTATAAAATGAAGCTTTATGTTCCTTTTTAACACACAAGGAAGAAATCCGAATCATCCAAAACTGAGAGTCTCATATTTTTTTCTTGAGATTGAGAGAATTCAACCATATTCCTAGTTCAAGATCTTGTTAAGACGTGCCCATTGACTAGTTCTGAATCCATTCGTGATCATCATCTCCATATGTCTGAAGTGATACTTCCGTCTTGACATCACATCCAATACACTACGATTCTCAATAAACCTAGAGGAGGCGTACACAGAACCTGTTAAAGCCCTGGACGACCAAAACGAAAGTTTACCGATTGTCGCAAGTACTAGCGATGCAAGTCTCAGGTTAAGACCAAATACACCTACCCTGAAGCGGACTCCCATAGACACATATACATACTACCAATGGGATTCCGTGGGGTCTCTCCAGAGCGAAGCTGTTTTCCGTACCATCGGTAAAACACAACCTCCTATCGCACTTGCATAAGTATCCAATACTTAAATAAATGAGAACTATGCCGTTATGCCCTCATAACGCGCACAAGTGCAATACTAGTCTAATCCGCATTATCGATGTCCAATCTCGATAATACTATGACTAGGGATATTTAATGATTAAACCTTTATGGATTGATACTGTCTCATATCATCTCAATCCGGAACTAATCGTAAGGACTTTTACAATTTATATATCAAAGTAAATAAATTACAAAACGGTAAAAGGCAATTTCATTACAACATAGTTAATTTTGTACAAAAACACAATGTCTTTTACAAACAGTGACGCTATGGGTCATAATTGTCTAAAAATCTCCCACTTGGCCTATAACCAGTCACTCAAGCATCTAATACCTGAACTATGTATATGTCTTTCAAACTTTTGCTGTGAAATACCTTTCGTCAGCGGATCTGCAATGTTGTCATCTGATGCGACCTTCTCGATCTTCACATCGCCACGATGTATGATCTCACGAATTAGATGGAAACGTCGAAGAACGTGCTTGGATCGTTGATAAGACCACGGTTCCTTAGCCTGCGCTATAGCCCCGTTATTGTCACAATACAATGGAACGGGCTCAGCTGCTAACGGGACTACTCCTAATCCAATTAGGAATTTACGGATCCAAACTGCCTCTTTTGCTGCTTCAGCTGCATCAATATAATCCACTTCTGTTGTTGAATCGGTAACAGTCTCTTGCTTGGAAGATTTCCAACTTACTTCTCCGTTGTTCAAACAAAATATGTACCCGGATTGCGACTTAGAGTCATCTTTATTGGTTTGGAAACTTGCGTCGGTATACCCAGTTACCTCAAGTTCTCCATCTCCATAAACTAAGAAAGAATCCTTAGTTCGTCTAAGATACTTAAGGATGTTCTTAACCGCCATCCAGTGACCATCACCTGGATCGGCCTGATAGCGACTACACATGCTCAAAACATACGAGACATCAGGTCGCGTACATATCATGGCATACATGATCGATCCGACTGCCGAGGCGAACAGTATTCGACTCATGTTGTTTCTCTCATCTTGAGTTTTAGGACACATGTCCTTAGATAAAGTGATGCCATGCAACACTGGCAATAGTCCCCTCTTGGACTGATCCATGTTGAATCTTTTCAACACTTTGTCAATGTACGTGCTCTGGGAGAGTCCAAGCAGCTTTCTAGATCTATCCCGGTAGATCTTTATTCCTAGAATATAGGCTGCTTCTCCCAGATCTTTCATGGAGAATTTTAATGAAAGCCAAGCTTTCACCGATGTTAACATGGGAATGTCATTGCCCATAAGCAATACATCATCAACATAAAGGACAATAAAAGTCAGTGCTCTCCCACTAACCTTCTTATATACACAAGGATCATCTTCGTTTTGAATGAAATCATATTCTTTTATGATCTCATCAAAACGTTGGTTCCATGACCGCGATGCTTGCTTCAGTACATAAATGGACCGATTTAACTTACAAACCTTGTTTGCAAGTCTAGGCACGATAAAACCGTCAGGCTGTTACATATAAACATCCTCCAGAAGGTTTCCGTTAAGGAAAGCGGTTTTAACGTACATCTGCCATATCTCGTAATCGAAATATGCAGCAATAACAAGCATTATCCGAATGGATTTAATCATGGCAATGGGTGAGAAAGTTTCGTCATAATCGACACCATGTCATTGACGATATCCCTTCGCTACAAGCCTAGCTTTGTACGTTTGTACGTTGCCATCCATGTCGGTCTTCTTCTTAAAGACCATTTTGCATCCAATAGGCTTTACGCTTTCTGGTGCATCAACCAGTGTCCAAACCTGATTGGTGTACATGGAATCCATTTCGGACTTCATGGCCTCTTGCCATAAAGCGGAATCGATATCTTGTATCGCTTCCACATACGTAGCCGGTTCGTTATCCTCAATGAGATTAATATCTACATGAGGTGAGATCAGAAACCCATACCTCTCAAGTTTTTTCCTGACTCTCTCCGACCTATGCGGTCCTTGTGTAATAGAAGATTGTGGTACAGTCTCATCCCGGATGGACTGTTCTTGTTCCGTTGAGGATTCTATGCCAGGAACAGTATCACTTTGATTTTCATCGAGTTCTACCTTTCTCCCACTAACCACTGCATTTAGGAATTCCTTCTCAAGGAAAATCACATGTAGAGCAACAAATACTTTGTTCTCTCGTAGGTGATAGAAGTAATATCCTTTGGTTTCCCTAGGATATCCTACGAATAGACATTTATCCGATTTGGGCTCAAGTTTGGTACCTTCCAAACGTTTGACGTATGCCCAGCATCCCTTAATCTTCAGGAATGAGAAACCCGATTTCTTTCCTGTCCATATCTCATACGGAGTTTGTTGTACAGACTTTGATGGAACCTTATTCAAAATAAGAATTGAACTGTTTAATGCATATCCCAAAAGGAAATAGGTAGCTCAATGCTACTCATCATAGACCTTACCATGTCCAACAAAGTTCGGTTTCTCCGTTCGGACACACCGTTTAATTGCGGTGTTCCAGGAGGAGTCCATTGTGAAAGAATACCATATTCTTTCAAGTAATCTAGAAACTCATTGCTCAAGTATTCACCACCACGGTCCGACAATAATGTCTTTATACTCTTGCCTGTTTGTTTTTCAACTTCGTGTCGAAACTCTTTGAATTTCTCATAAGTTTCCGACTTGTGTCTCATAAGATACACATAACCATAACGCGATGCATCATCCGTAAAAGTTACGTAGTATTCATATCCACCTCTAGCCTGGCTAGACATGGGCCCACATAAGTCACTATGAACCAGGGCTAACAGTTCAGTGGCGCGTTCACCCTTACCGCTAAAAGGTGATTTAGGCATTTTACCTAATAAGCAAGATTCGCATACGTCATATGAATTTGGATCAAATCTGTCCAAGTACCCACTCTCCGAAAGTGTGGATATGCGAGTCTTGTTTATGTGTCCCAGACGACAATGCCACATATAAGTTTCATCTTTGTTACTCGTTTTGAGCCTTTTGTTTGTTACATTATATGTTTGAGATTGATTTATATTCAAAATATAAAGACCATTATTAGCATCAGCAGAACATATCTCAAAATCATCTTTATAAACAAAACACCCAGTGTTTCGGAATACAAAAGTGTACCCGCATTGGGTCAAACAAGATACAGAGATAATATTCCTAGTCAAACTAGGTACATAATAACAATCTGAAAGTTTAAGTACATGCCCCGAAGGCAGTTCTAAAACAAAAGTGCCAACGGCCAAAACGGCGACTGGTGCCTCATTTCCGATGCGTAGATCAATCTCCCATGGGATCAGTCTCCTGCTAATCTGCAGATCTTGCACATCAGTACATATGTGAGTACCACAACCAGAATCAAAAATACAATTTTTAAAACTAGAAGTAGTCATGTTTATCTCAATAACAAACATACCTGAAGCCGGTGCCTTGCCCGCTTTAATCTCCTTCTGGAGCGCCTTGTACTCACGGCAGTCACGCTTCCAGTGACCCTGCTTGCCGCACTGGAGGCAAACATCCTGAGATTTGTCCTTGGCTTTCCCAGAAGCCTTTGACGAATTGGCCTTGCCCTTTCTTTTATGCTTCTTCTTCTTCTTCACACCTCCAGTCGCCTTGAGCCCAGCCCTCGGTGTCTGAGATGTCGAAGTAAAGTGTGCCTCGGGTTTGTTTCCCTTAAGTAGCTCTTTCTCGGCTTCCTTGAGAACTGACAATAAATCTCCAAGTGTATCATCAGTGTTCATCAAATTATAGTTTATGATGAACTGTCTCCAAGTGTCGGGGAGAGATTGCAGGACCATACCTATGGTAATCTGAGCCTCAAAGACTATCCCCATCTCAGCTAGCTCATCTATGTTAGCAATCATCTGTGCCACATGGGACTCAACAGAAATGCCTTCTGACAAACGTGAATGGAAGAGCTTCTTTACTAACTCATATCTTCGCGACCTTCGGTTAGATCGGTGAAGATCTTGCAACCTCGCCAACATGTTATAGGGATCCAAGTCCCTGTTCTGTCGACGAAAATGATGAGTCATAGAAGCAAGCATAATGGACTGAGCAGTATCGCAATCATCGTTGTGAGTATTCCAAAGCTCCAGCTCAAGTAGCTCATCAGGTTTGGGCTTAGGCCCAAGAGGTCTCTGTATAGTATATAACAGCCTTTCGGCTCCAAGGACTATCCTTAGATTCATTTCCCAATCGGCAAAGTTCGTGCCCTTGAAGACATTTTCGCCAATGACAATGTCTCGGACATTTCCCTTTCCAGTCATCTTGACTACGATAGTCCAACTATCTAGTCAACTATATTTAGGTACAGTCTAACTGTTACAAGAAAAATAACATTGTATTAGTAAAACTAATAAAATAATTTTGACGAAATAATTTGAAAACGTGTAAAGCTAAGTATCTGAATGAAATTGCAAATTCAATACTAGCCTCCCACTATTTTTCGGCGAGTCTCTAACCCTCTATCGAGTACTCGGGAAACCTAGTTTCCTAGTGGGCTAGGATCCCGTTAAATAACACACAACCTTGACTTTGGCCAACAAGCTGTATGATATTTAACTAGGTAGATCTCTAAGATCAATTGGATCTCATCCAATTCCTAGATCCGGTAGGTGGACCTCCAAGTCCGAAACATATATACAATATATATGCCAATATATCCAATATATTTTCCTAACCTTTTTCCTCTGAATCAACTAAGCCTTGGCTTTGGAACAACAAGCTTAATGATTCCAGTTAAGCGGGACCCATTGACATGGAAAGCTTCGTAATCAATGTCGATGGACAAGAAGTGATCTTGACTTTGGCCAACAAATCACGACTTGGACAAGACACCGATATGGAACAAAACTCTCATGATTCAAACACATCCGCAATTGACAAAGGTCTTGACTTTGGCCAATAAACCAATGCCAACTTTGGATCTTGAGTAAGAATCACTCAACGGAAGGAAAAATGCTTAATATGTTTTGAGGGTTTTTCGCGTAAATTGGCAACCAATTTATTATCTTTGTTAAGGTCTCATCATACACCCTTAAGCTTGCTTCTAAAACATCATAAGGCGCAAAAAGTAAATTAATAATGATATGAGGATGGATATGTCAAAAATATTCCTAGAACAAATCACTCTATTTCCTCTCCCCGGCTATAGAACTATTCTAACTTCTACCCAAAACATAATACAATAAAGAAACCTCATTACATTGAGGGGAATTGGTGAGAAGAGAAATACAAAGAATAAGGAGATAAAAGGCTGGACACGCAGGTCCAATTTAATAAATTCGAAATTTATTACAATTTCCAAAATTGCCCTCGCCCTTCTAATATCCATCCGATATACATTATTCATACAACACATTCATGTATTCATACAAATCATGTTATTTAATCAATCTAATCCAATTAATTAATCTTTGAATTAATGATCATCCAATGTTCAAACAATGATTTGATTTGCGCGAGTCAAACTCGTTTAAGAATAAATACTCAAAGTAAGTATTCTTGAATTATTTTTAACTACAACTTTAAATCCAATTTATTTGTATTCAATACTAATTCCAATTTAATTCCAAATTAAATATTTACACTTATTAATTTGCTTAAAGACTTGGATTCCAAATCCAATCTTAATGGGTCTCAAAGGCCCAATAACATCCAATGTCATTTTAATTAAAGTCCAATGGGCTTTTAATTGATTCTTAAGGCATGGGCTTTGGCCATAATGGATCAAACCCAAATGCCAAGGCCCAATAGGAATCACCCTATTGCCAACAAATCAATTTAGGCCCATTAGGCCCAATTATATTCTTTAAAGGGCCCAATGATGTATTTGGACTTTATGGAATTGGTTTTGGGCCCAATTGGATCCAATCCAAAAGTCCAAAACCAAACTTGGTAACCAAGCCTATTAAGCCCAAATACACACTTTTATCCCAATTCGAAATTTAAAGGCTTATTAACATAATTATAATATTCCAAATATCACAATTATTTTAATTAAAGTGTACTAGCCATGATTAATTAATTAAACTCAATATTTCCAAAATACCAATTAACTTAATTAATCATGCTTAAGTTAATCAATTTATGCTCAACACAAATTGAAGCAAAACATATCATTTTCATGCTCAACATGCTCTTTGATTTTAACATAAACATTATTGACTTTGATTCCAATCCAATCAAACCAACAATCAACATTTAAACATGCATTTAAACACTTCATTTCATGTTACAAAAAGAATAAACATGCAGTCCACTGTCTTCACAGTTTCGACCACACTAAGGAAAATTAAAACATTTGATCCAATCAATTTTTCTCAAATCTAATCATGCACAACTCTAAGTTAACATAATCTAATCATGCTCAAAGCATCAATTTGAAGAAATCATATTCAAAACATAAAAGCCCCAAATTTTAGTTTCATGAACCCTAAAATTTTTATGCTTAAAATTGGCTCTGATACCATTCTTAGTGTTCCTAGAACATGCCAAGGATCTAATAAGCAAGAAAAGGTGTTCATAAATTCATTATAAGTTGCGGAATTACTTACATTGAATGGATTTGAGCTTTTAAAAATTTTAGAGAAGAAGATCTCCAAGATGCTTCCTTTGTTGATTCCAAGCTTTGAGTTGTGAATGAAGATCTCCAAGATCCAACCTTTGTGTTGATCCCAAGCTTTGAGTGTTGGATAATATGACCCATAACGTCACTATTTGTACAGATCACGGTGTTGTTGTACAAATTAACTATGTGACAAGGAAATTGCACTCTCATAATTTGTGATTAGATCACCATAGATGTATAAATGAAGAGAGGTCCATATGATTAGTTCCTGGATTGAGATGATATGAGACAGTATCAGTCCACGAAGGATTAATCATTAAATATCCCTTGTCGTAGTATTATCGAGACAGGACATCGACAATGCGGAATAGGCTAGTATTGCACTTGTGCGCGTTGTGAGGGCACAACGACATAGTTCTCATATATATAAGTATTGGATACTTATGCAAGTGCGATAGGAGGTTGTGTTTCACCGATGGTATGGGAAACAGCTTCGCTCTGGATAGACCCCTCGGAATCCCATTGGTATTATGACTATGTGTCTATGGGAGGCCGAAATCAAGGTAGGTGTGTATAGTCTTAAATTGAGACTTACATCGCTAATACTTACGATAATCGATAGAATTTGGTCTTGGTGGTACAGGGCTTTAACCGGTTCTGCGTACACCACTTCTGGGTTTATCAGAGAGTCGTAGTGTATTGGGTGTGATGTCAAGATAGAAGTATCACTTCAGTCATAGTGGAGATGATGTCACGCAGGATACGGTATTAGTGCTCTTAAGTGTTGCGCAACCATCGGGATATTATGACTAGGTCATGCATATCCGATTATAGAGACTAGTTACCAGACATCCGACATGTGCTTCGGACGGGGCGGACACTTATCCAGCCCCCAGCCCTAGCACGTGACATCCGATACTGGGCCGATATACACAATACTTGGTATACTACGCTTGATACAGATCTATATATTCCTGTAAGAATATTTCTGGAGAATTGGGTAGGCATGGCGCTTTGCTAGAAGCCAACCATTGTCTTGTAAATCGTATAAACGTAGTACGCGATACTTACGTGTTCGGATAGTCCGACGACCGTATTTACTGCCAACATATCCGGAGATCTCATGGGTCGGTTCCTGAAGATTCACCGATGACGTATGACTCACACTTTAATTAATCTGGGATTAATTCGATGAGAGAGAGAAAATTAATCTGGGATTAATTACGGAGATATTTTATCTCGGATAAAATATCGTTAAAGAGAGAGAACGATTAATTTGGAATTAATCGATAAATTAATATATTCGATATATTATAACGAAATTAGATTTCGACGCGGAATTGAAATTAGATTTAATTCGGGCGAACGAATTAATTTAGAATTAATTCGTTAGCGACGTGAATAGTGAATTCGCTAGGCATAATCATTTAATTACGACGCAACGGAAAATTCGTTAATTTGGAATTAGCGAACCCGAGCCCGGGATTGTTTATGAGCGCATTCTCATTTCGAATTCGAGTGCGGCACGTAAGTCTAATCATGCTTCAAATCGCAAGCCATATCAAGCGTCAAATCACATGTCACTTTGAGTGATGTGACATTTGAGTGATTGATGTGAGTTGATTTGTGGTGATTGACAAGCATTTAATGCTTTGCTTTTTGAAATTAAAATTGGTAAATGGTTTAATATTTTTGGAAAATATAAAACCCTTTACATTTTTTTATTTCCCCCTAATTCTTTCTCTCTCTGATTTACGGTTTTGGCACTCTTTGGAGCCAAAAAACCCATCTTGTTCTCTCTCGGTCTTGGACCGATTTCTTCATCTCTTTCTCTGGTTTGACCGAAAGAAATTGGAGAAGAAATGATCTTGTTGCAAGATCTTTGTGCTAGCACACTCTTGGAGGCATCCTAAGGTGATAGGGAAGTGAGTTCGTGAGCTTGGAAGCTTGAAGCTTGGAGCTTCAATGGTGTCCATCAATGGCCGAACCTTGGAGAAGCCGAACCAGTCACCACCATGCAGCCCCTACCACGCGCAGCTCACTGCCGAGCAAGGGAGAGCAGTTCGTGGTCCATCTTCGTTGCATCATCTCTTCCGATCCATGTGAGTTTTTCCGCACCTTATTTGGTTGTATTCAACTCGTTTTTATTGCTTATAAATGATCCTTGGGACTTGATTGAAACTCAACAATGGTATCTTGAGCCATTTGTGCATAAAACGAATTTAGGGTTCTTAGCAAAATTTGGGGCTTTTTGATTTAAGCATGATTTGACAAATTGTTTTTTTAAGAATGCTTGTATATGAATAACTTAGAGTTATATGTAATCAATTTGAAGAAAAATTAATTGGATTGATTTTCCCCAATTTGCTTATTGTTGGCCAAAACTTTAATTTGGGTAAACTTGATTTTGAGCATGTTTAATGAAATTGGATGATTTAGAATGCTTAAAGTATGTTTAATTGAGGATTGATTGGATCAATTTGTTGAAAAAGTGTTTGGAACAATTTTCCCCAAATTGCTTATGTTGGCCGAATTTAGTAAGTGCCCTAATGTCTTGGATTTTTGATTTTTTGTTCATTGGATGACTTGGAAATCATTTAGGGATGTTGAATTTATGTTTAATTTGGTTCAATTGGATTGAATTTGATTTGGACATAATTTTCCCCTTATGGCCGAGACTTTAGCATGTGTTTATTGGGTTGATTTTGATCAAATTATGTTGGACATGATTAATTGATGATAAGCATGATTAATTGGACAAATTTAGTGTTTTGGAAACTTTGATTTGGGTAATTAATAATGCTATACACTTTAGGTAATTTAATTGGGAAATTTGGAATTTTTGGAATTAAATTATTGGGCCTTAAAATTGGATTTGGCTTTAAAGTTGTTATTGGGTTTATGGGACTTTGTTGTACAAAGTTGGTTTAGGCCAAAATTGGTTGGATCCAATTAGGCCCAAAACCGCTTCCAAAAGGCCCAAATGCGACTAATGAACCTTTAACGTTTAATTGGGCCTAATGGGCCTAAATTAATTTATGGGCTTATGGGGTAACTCCCGGATTGGATTTTGGTTATTCGGTTTGACCCGAGTTGACCAAAAGTCCACGCCTTGAAGAAATTATATAAAGCCCATCGGACTTTAATTAAATTAATATTGGATATTAATCGGTCTTTGAGACGCGTTACGATTAAATTTGGAATTTAAGTCGTAAAGGTTTATTAATAAAATAAAGTGTAATATTTAATTTGGAATTAAATAGCAGATTAGTATTAAATACATATTAAATTGGATTTAATTATGTAGTTTAATTTAATTCTGGAATTAGTACTTTAAGTACTTATTCGCAAAAACGAGTTTGACTCGAACAAAATCAAATCGTTGTTTGAACATTGGATGATCACTAATTATCAAGATTAATTAATTGGATTAGATTGATTGATAACATGCTTGAGTGAATACATGGTTGTGACGCGTGAATAATGTATATCGGATGGATTTTAGATGGGTGGGGCAATTTTAGAAATTTGTGTAATAAATTTGATTTATTAATTGGACCTGCGTGTCCAGCCTTATCACCTCATATTCTTTGTATTCTCTTCTCACCTATTCCCCTCAATGCAAATGAGGTTTCTTTAGAAGTGTAGTGTAACGGGTAGAAAAATATTTGTGCTAGCGGGAGAGAGAAAGTGAGAGATTTGATCTAGGATCAATGTGTAAAATATCCATCCGCATATCATTATTATTTTATCATATGCGCTTTATTATGTGTTTAGAATGCATGTTGAGGGTGTATGATGATGAGACCTTAACAAAGATAATAAATTGGTTGCCAATTTGCACACGAAAAGCCCTCATCAAATATCATGCGTCTTTTCCTTCCATTGAGTGATTCTTGCTCAGATCCTAGATTGGCATGGGTTGTTGGCCAAAGTCAAGCCCTTGTCCGTCTAAGATGTGTTTGAATCACGAGGCTTTGTTCCATATTGGTGTCATGTCCAAGTTGTGGTTTGGTTTTGGCCAAAGTCAAGACCACTCTTGTCCATCGACATTGATTACGAAGCTTCCATGGTCAATGGGTCCGCGCTTGACTGGGATCACTAGGTTTGTTGTGCAAAGCCAAGGCCTAGTTGATTCAGAGAAAAAGGTTAGGGTATATATTCGATATATAGGCATATATAAGATATATGTTTAGGACTTGGATGTCCACCTACTGGATCTAGGAATTGGATTGGATCCAATTGATCTTAGAGATCTACCTAGTTAATTATCATACAATTTTTGGGCCAAAGTCAAGATTGTGTGATATTTAACGGGATCCTAGCCCACTAGGAAACACGGTTTCCCGAGTACTCGACAGAGGGTTGGAGGCTCGACGAAAAATAGTGGGAGGCAAGAATTGAATTTGCAATACTCGTTCAATTACTCGCCATACGCGCTCATTTAAATTATTTCGTCGTAATATTAAATGTTAGTTGGACTAATATTTAAATTGTTGTTTTAATAAACAGTTGGACTGTATTATACTTGATTATATATAATTGGATTATATTAATCAATATATTTGAATTAATTAATTTCAGTTTACAGTTGATTTTATAATTGGATTATAGTAATCAATGTAATTGAGGTTAATTAATTTGGATTATATTTGATTATATAGTTGGACTATTATAATCATTATAATATATATAGTACCACTAATCGTTGATTAAATAGTTGGACTATTGTAATCAAGATAAAATTGAAAAGTTGATATTTAAAATATAATCTGTGATTAATTTGGATTACTTACATTGAATAGATTTGAGCTTTTAAAATTTTTGAGAAGAAGATCTCCAAGATGCTTCCTTTGTTGATTCCAAGCTTTGAGTTGTGAATGAAGATCTCCAAGATCCAACCTTTGTGTTGATCCCAAGCTTTGAGTTGTTTCCCTATCACATTTGTTGATTCCTTGAACTGCTAGCTAACTTGGTTTTGCCATAAAATCAAAGAGAGGAAGTGGAAAAGCTCACGCCCATGGCCATGTATGCTAGGGTTTGTGTTTTGAGATGTGTTACCAAAATGAGAGAGAGAGCTGCCTTTTGGTAAAAACCAATTTACCCTTTTCACCTAAACAAGGTGGTTGGGTAAGTGGTTTCACCAAAACCATTCCAAGGTGGTTGGAAAGTAAATGGTTTGGCATAAATGCCAACTACCCTCCCAACTACCACATGTGAAGTGGGCCCCACATTTGAATTCAAAATTAAAATGAAATATTAATATGAAATCTAATTCATATTAATATATCCGATATATTAATTTTAGCCCATACGAATAAATTAAATTGAAAAATCAAATTTAACTATTAAATTGATTTTACCGATTAATTCCAAATTAATCATGCTCTCTCTCTTTCGAACACATTTAATCCCAGATTAAATAATGCTTCAATTAATCCCAAATTAATTTTCTCTCTCTTAATTAATCCCAGATTAATTCTAATCGAGTCAACTGTCATCGGTGAATCTTTGGGAAGCGACCCAAGAGACCTCTGGATATGTTGGCAGTAAATTCGGTTATCGGACTATCCGATAAAGTGAGTACCGCGTACCACGTGCTTACCAATTTACAAGACATGGTTGGCTTCTAGCAAAGCACCGTGCCTACCCAATTCTCCAGAAATATTCTTACTGGAATATATAATCTATGTCAGACGTAGTATACGTAGTATTGTGTATAGCGATCCAGTATCAGATGTCACGTGCAAGGCCTGGGGCTGGAACAGTGTCTGCCCCATACGAAGCACATATCGGATATCAAGCAACTAGTCTATTTGAATCGGATAATCATGACCTTGTCATATTATCCCGATGGTTGCAAAAAAATAGAGAACTAGTTCTGAATCCCTGTGTGATCATCATCTCCATATGTCTGAAGTGATACTTCCGTCTTGACATCACATCCAATACACTACGATTCTCAATAAACCTAGAAGAGGAATACATAGAACCTGTTAAAGCCCTGGATGACCAAAACGAAAGTTTACCGATTGTCGCAAGTACTAGCGATGCAAGTCTCAGGTTAAGACCAAATACACCTACCCTGAAGCAGACTCCCATAGACACATATACATACTACCAATGGGATTCCGCGGGGTCTATCAAGAGCGAAGCTGTTTTCCATACCATCGGTAAAACACAACCTCCTATCACACTTGCATAAGTATCCAATACTTAAATAAATGAGAACTATGCCGTTATGCCCTCATAACGCGCATCAAGCACAATACTAGTCCATTCCGCATTATCGATGTCCAATCTCGATAATACTACGACTAGGGATATTTAATGATTAAACCTTTATGGATTGATACTGTCTCATATCATCTCAATCCGGAACTAATCATAAGGACTTTTACCATTTATATATCAAAGTAAGTAAATTACAAAACGGTAAAAGGCAATTTCATTATAACATAGTTAATTTTGTACAAAAACACAATGTCTTTTACAAACGGTGACCCTATGGGTCATAATTGTCTAACAATCGACATATATTACAAGAAATATAACATCACTCCCACTACTTTTCCTGTAAACACAAGGCTCGTCTACATTTTTGATGAAGTCAAATTCTTTGATTGTCTCATCAAATCGTATATTCCAACTTCTGTAGGCTTGCTTGAGTCCAAAAAAGGATCGTTTAAGCTTGCATACTTTATTATGATCATCCTTAGATGCAAACCCCTCAGGTTGTGTCATATAGACTTCCTCTACGAGGTTCCCATTAAGGAAAGCTATTTTGACATCCATCTGCCAATTCTCATAATCAAAGTGTGCAGCTAGTGCCAGTAAAATTTGAATGGAATTTATCATTGCAACACGCGGGAAGGTTTCGTCATATTCAATTACTTGGATTTGTCTATAACCTTTCGCCACCAACCTAGCCTTATAGGTTTTGATGTTGCATTCTGCATCAGTTTTATGCTTGTAAATCCACTTGCAGCCTATGGTTTTATCCCTTCAGGTGCATCCACCAAGTCCCAGACTTGATTTTGATACATAGAGTCTATTTCGAATTTCATGGCCTCAAACCACTTGACTGAATCAATGTCATGCATTGCTTCATCATAACTGGTGGGATCGTCATTATCAATGACCTGATCATGTTCCTTATCAATAAGGAAACCAAATCTTCCAGGCTCATATCTTTCCCTACCAGACCTTCTAAGTTTATAACCTTATGGTTGTTCTGTCGCTGCCCTTTTGAGGGGCCTGGGGTTTAGTTGTATGCTAGTTTGTTCTTCTCGTACCTCATCGATGTCAAGTCTACTCCCACTATATTTCTTGAGAATGAATTCATTCTCTAGAAATTTAGCATTTCGTGAGACAAATGTTATTTGTTCATTTGGGACGTAGAACACGTATGCTATTGAGTTTAAGGCATATCCTACAAACTTAGATTTAACTGCCCTATCATCCAATTTGTTAGCTTGTGTGAGCTTAACATATGTGTCACATCCCTAAACTCTTATATAACTAAGACTATGGCGTTTCCCATACCATAACTCATATGGTGTTTGATTAACAGTCTTAGAAGGAACTTGGTTTAGTAGTAGTGTTGCAGTTTCTAAAGCAAGACCCCAAAATGAAAGAGGTAGATCCGTGCCTGACATCATTGATCAGACCATATCTAATAATGTCTAATTTCTCCTTTCGGAGACCCCATTATATTTTGGAGTTCCCGAAGGAGTCCATTGGGAAACAATGCCATTTTCTCTCAAGTAATCTTGAAATGCGTCGCTTAAGTATTCACCACATCGGTCAGACCTTAGTGACTTAATACTTTTATTAAGCACGTTTTCTATTTCAGCTTTGAAGTCTTTGAATTTCTCAAAGGCTTCAGATTTGTACCACATATGGTACACATACCCATATCGCGAGTGATCATCGATAAAGGTAATGAAGTAGGAGAATCCACCTCTAGAGGTGACTAACATTGGTCCACATACATCAGAGTGTATGAGTTCTAATCTCTCCGCTACACACAGTCCTTTACATTTGAAGGGTAATTTAGTCATTTTACCAAGTAAACAAGACTCACAAGTTTCATAATGTTCATATTTGAAGGGTCTGAAATACCCATCCTTATGTGGCTTAGTTAATCTTTTTCATTGATATGACCTAAGCGACTGTGCCATAGAAGTGATTCATTGAGATTATTCGAGTTAACGTTGTATATATTAGAGGTTGAACATTCTTTGTTAGTTTGTAAGACATAGATACCATTATTCAAAATACCATCTCCATATTTTATTTCATTGAAATAAATAGAACATTCATTACAACTTATTAGGCATGAAAAGCCTTTATTACATAAAGAAGAAATTGAAATGATGTTCTTTACTAGAGAAAGTACATAAACACAATCTTTTAAGTCTAAAACTAAACCATTCGGCAAAACTAATGAATAAGTCCCCAAACACAATGCAGCCAGTTTTGCTCCATTACCCATGCGTAAGTCAACCTCCCCATGACGGAGTCTCCTACTGTTTCTCAGGTCCTGCACATTGTTACACAAGTGAGTCCCACAACCGATGTCAAACACCCAAGTGGAAGGTTCAGAGTTTTGAGAATATAGTTCAATCATATACAACATACCTGAAGCATTGGGCTTCTGGCCTCTTGGGCTTCCCTAGCTTCCTTGCCTTTCAAGGATCTGTAGTCTTTCTTCCAATGACCCTTCTTTCCACAAAAGAAACATTTCCCATTTCCCTTTTTCTTCTCCACCTTACCATTGGGCTTTAGGTGATCTGAAGCCTTGGCCTTGCCCTTATTTTTCTTTGGGCCTCGTGGCTTCACGTCTGTACCCATAAGCATGACGGAGGTTTTAAGCTCCGGTTTCAAGTCATTCTCTGCTTACTTTATCATATTGTGTAATTCTGCTAAAGTAGCTTCTTTATTAGACATATGAAACTGCATAATAATGTTAGAGAAGTCTTTTGGTAAGGACTGAAGAATTAGATCGTGACCTATCTTATGATCCATGATGAACCCGAGGTTGGCAAATTTTTCAATGTGGCCAATCATCTTAAGCACATGTCCACTAACAGATCATTCCTTATACCTTGTTTGGAATAAGACACATGACACTTGAAATCTCACGGTATGAACGGAAGTTACATACAACTCCTTCAAGTAAAAGATGATGGTTTGAGCATCCATATCTTCGTGAGCTTTCTGAAGTTCGTCCGAAATAGAGCCAAGCATTATGGAAACTGCTTGCTCATCATCATCGACGTGTTTTTTCCAAGCATCAAATGTATTTTGGTAAGCATCTTATGCGGGTTCAGGGGGAAATGGTCTTTCAAGAACATAGAAAATCTTTTTGTCGTAAGACATTTTTAAGGTTTCTAAACCAGTCATTGTAGTTGTCCCATTTGAGCTTATGCTCATCAAGGATGGAACGAAGTGATATTCTTTTTTCCATTTGAATGTTTGTGAAATATTTTAACCCACCTGTTAAGAGATAATGTTAAAATCAGGAATATGTTTTCATTAATGTTTCATAATAACATGTTCTTTTAATATTATGAAGTTGCTCTCACTCAATTGTTTTAAAATTTTAAGCAAATCGCATCAACCCCAATATGATGGATTTCTTGTGGGCAAGGATCCCATTATCATCATTTCACAACTCCGACTAGGGCCGGTCGTTATAAAATACGATAATTAGGTAGGTTCCCAACCAATTTATTATATAAATCACAATTCTTTGATCATTGGGTTGGGCAATCAAACATGCCATAGCTTATGCTAGTCCTTGTGGACACCCAATCTTTGCCACTAAGTTATAAGACCACGCCTAAGGGTCACTGCGTCTTATGACTCAGAAAAGTCAAACCATTGTCAATAGCACGATTTAGGGACAAATTGGTATGGGTCAGTCTGGTAAAGCCTAGTTCTGCCAATACGGTTTAAGCCTTTTGGGTCTATACTTTACAATGGAGGCAAATTTTAGACTTAAATTATTATTGAGGATTTTAGCAAGTTTAAGTGAGTAACTGTCAAATGGATTCCTCCATTGAAAATTCCCCAGAGGGAGGGTGGAGCGAACTCTCTTAAATACCCTTACCTCTTAGGCTCTTATTGCCTTGGTGACAGGAATAAACAATAGACCCTCCAAATTAGTCCAACACTTTAAATATTCTTTAAGGTAAGCTTTGAGTAAATGATTATCTAGATGTCTTCACAACTTTTCCTTTTGGCTATAAAAAGGTAGTGAGTGAATGAAGACACCAAATCATTATCTAACTGTAGTAATACCTTTGGTTAAATTAACTTTAGTTTGGAAAGTTTTATTAACGCCTTGGATTTATTAGCCTTAAAGGTAATAAATCTCTAAGTTCATCACGAAATAATTACTTAGCTAAGGGATAAGCAATACACTCTCTATTTCCTTAGAAAGTCTCTAGATGCTTACACCCTAAAATAATCATGTCAATTCCAATCATACATAGAATCATCAAGCATATGAGTTTTAATATGTTTGAATTATTTTAGGCATTAAATAACTTTGATTAATATTTAATTATGATATTGTATTTTATTTTAATCAAATAAATTTACTATTCACGTTTTTTTACGGATGCGTGAAAGTTAAATGCAATTTCACAATTCAAATCTTAACCAAATCATGCAAAACTTGTTCCTAAAAGTAAGTTCAGGGTGTTAGCTTTCCAACGAACTTTTACACACCCAATTTCGAGTTCAAATGAGAGAAAAATAATCAAAACAAAAACGGTGCGCTGATACCACTGTTGGGAAGCGGCAGCGAGTACGCAGCGAAAAATTAAAAATTATGATGCCGCTATCCCTTTGCCAAAGACCCATTTGTTTTGATTATTCTACAAGCCTAGGCATGTTACTATATATTCTATGCATAAAAACTCATAAAACATGCAAAGAACATAAACTTAAACATGCTAACTATCATAAGAACTCTAATTAAAAATAAAGAAAGAAAAAGACTTACTTGAACCAAAGACTCCTCCAGTCCTCCCTCCAATCCAAAAGCTTTTCTCGAATTCAGCAAGCTCTTCCACGTTCCAAAGAGCCACCCAAGTGTGTGGCCTCCAAAGGTGCACACACCAAAGCCAAAACTCAACGGCAAGACTACGCCTTGAGTGCACGAGTATTTTGCCTTTGGTGCTAGCCTAGGAAAATACCTCAAAACTTTTAACTTGAGATTCCTCTAGTCAATTAGACTTAAGGATCCTAAAAATCAGTGGCTATATTTGTATCATGCGAAAGTTGTGTAGTTATGGCTGATGATAGTTCATTTGCGTCGGTAGAAGTTATATAATAAGAGACAAATTCAAGTGAAAGTGCAAATCCTGAACATGCCAAAGCTGTCAGGACTACATTGGTAGCTTGAGTTTGTCATTGACAAGTGAAGCCTTGATATGTCTCTTGTGAACGTGCCAAAGCCATCACAACGTGAAACGGTCCGGACCAAAATCAGGTGTCATAGCGAGTGCGATTGATAATAAGTTGTCTACCCGTGAATATACGTAGGCGAGAATGTGCCAAAGCTATGAATCGAAATATATTCATGGGCTCCACTTCCCATTATGGAATTGGATTTAATTATTGAATTCTCATTTTTCGTTGGGGATTACGGTATTACGTAAAGTAATAAGAGGCGCATATGTGTTAAAAATCCATAACTTAGACAATGTGTAATATTATGAAAATTTTCGCTTGTTAAACACGAAATCGAGATCGAAATCAAAGCATTAAACATATTATAGAATAAAAATTAATAGTTAGATATAACCAATACATGCAACTTTCAACCATAAAATATGCTGCAAATTTTTTATGCTTCAAATATAAAAATTAAATAGTGACCATAAAACATGCAACAAACACCAATCAATATGCAACCATATCAAACTTTTAACAATAAATATCAAAATTTTGAATAGGAAACTTTTAACAATGAACATGCAACTGAAACCATTAGATTTGAAAATTTTAGCAATAACATGCAATTGCATCTGCCTCGAAAACCGAACATGTAAATATGACCATTATATATGCAATAAATATCATTAGACATGCAACTTACATCAACAAATATGAAATATTTTATAACATGAACCTTTACCATTAGGCTTGAAACGACAGCCATTGGACTTGAAAATTTTAGCAATAACTTGAAATTACATCTGCCTCGAAAACTGTGCATGTAAATATGACCATTGAATATGCAATAAATACCATTAGACATACAACTTCCTACAATAATCATGAAAATTTTAATAAGATGAAACCTTTACCATTAGGCTTGCAACGAGAGCCATTAGACTTGAAAATTTAGCAATAATATGCAATTGCATCTGCCTCGAAAACCGCACATATAAATATGATTATTGTAAATGCAATAAATATCATTAGACATGGAACTTACATCAACAAACATGAAATATTTTTATAATATGAAACCTTTACCATTGGGCTTGATACGATAGCCATTAGACATGAAAATTTTAGCAGTAACATGCAATTGTATCTGGCTCGAAAACCAAACATGTAAATATGACCATTGAATTTATAATAAATACCATTAGACATGCAAATTCCTTCAATAAACATGAAATATTTTATAATATGAAACATTTTCCATTAGGCTTGCAACAAGAGCCATTAGACTTGAAATTTTTTATAATAACAAGTAATTCCATCTTCCTCGAAAACCGAACAAGTAAATATGACCATTTCATATGCAATAAATGTCATTAGACATGCAACTTACATCAACAAACATGAAATATTTTATAATATGAAACCATTACCATTAGGCTTGAAACGACAACAATTAGACTTGAAAAGTTAAGCAATAACATGCAATTACATCTGCCTCGAAAACTGTACATGTAGATATGACCATTGGATATGCAATAAATACCATTAGACATACATCTTCCTACAATAAACAGGAAATATTTTATAATATGAAACCTTTACCACTAGGCTTTGATGAGTGGTAAATCTATCACTATTTCCCACTCATTTAACCTAATATTTTGTATAGTTTCTTGAGTTTTGTGAATATTTTGATGTCTTTTGTGTTATTTTGTAGATAAATAAAGTTTCAGGACTCTCAGGAGGTGATTTAGGGCCAAAACAGTGAAAATTGGAAAAAATGGCATTTTCGTAATTCTGCGCGTCGCGACGCGTAAGCCTTTGGCGTCGCGACGCCTAACATGCACCAAGACTTGCTAACGTGCACCGGGTCCACAAGTCAGAATCTGAGAAATTTGAATTTGCTAACGTGCACCATTCCACGTGTCATCATCCTACGGTGCCGACAGTCGCCATCGCCACGTGTCTGCCACGTCATCATCCACATCACCGGTTGACCAAGTCAAAGTTCCACATCATCACCACGTCATCATCAACCAATCACAGCGTGCCACGTGTCATCATTCTATGGTGCCGACAGTCACTTTCGCCACGTGTCGCCATGTCAGCGCCAATTATTGACTCAATTATCCAAATTGACACGTGGCGGATAAGAATCTGAAATCAGCCAATCACGAGCCACCACGTGTCGCAATAATTGAGATTCCAGCCGCCTTGCCACGTGTCACCTTATCACGTCGACAATCACTCGCGTCGCGACGCCCGACCCCTACTGACGCCTATAAATAGAGCTTAAAATTTCAGTTTCAGATGTATCTTCCTCTCTAATTTCTCTGATGTAAATATGGAGTTTTCTATCTAGTTTCTTTTAAATATTAGTTTTGTAATTAATTTTAATTACGTTCTGTAATAATAGTAATTTACTTTCTTTACTTTTTTACAGTTTTTACTATTCACCATGAAGAGGTAACTTCCCCATGCTAGGGTGAAATGTAATTCTTTTACTATTTCTATTTAGATTAATCTCCCTTAAATATAATATATTCACTATTTAAAATTTGACTTAAAAAGGATACCGCTATATTGGTCGGTTGGTAATTCATTTTAATATGGTTTAAACCTGACTAATCAAGGATACCGCCAGATTGGTCGGTTGGTAATTAAATTTACTTATCGCCTATATGGCAGGTTTATTTTGGTTCCGCCTTTATGGCTGGTTGGACTTAATTTGACTTAATCAGGTTACCGCCTATATGGACGGTTGGTAAAATAATCACAAGTCAATATATTATATTAAGGGAGATATCTAAATAGTAAATAGTAAAAGTTGATCATTTTACCTTAGCATTTTATTTTATTGTAATTTACTTTTCAGCTTTTATTTTACCGCAATTACTTTTCAGCATTTTTACTTTATGTCTTTTACTTTTAAGTTTTTACTAGCCCTAGTTATGTGTCGTAACTAAGTTAGTTATATGGGGTTGTGATGAATTCTAATATCACCAGTTTATAAGGGGTTATTTTATAGTTTGGATAATTTAAAGGTTTACTTATTAAGTCTTAAGCTTAATGCTTCTTGTTGTCTGATCACCAATAAGATTAATGTGGTAAATCTAAAATAAACTTGACAAAGGAATTTTAGGTTTCAGCCTTAGACTTAATATCCCACGATCTTCCTTGAGGATAGATAACCCTTTAATAGATTTCCTTACAGGATAGACATATACATGTCGGGCGGGGGTAGCCATAATTGGAACTTAAACTTAATGAATCCAAATAATTTGGTTGACATAGAGACATATGGTTCAATTGGGTTAAACTGGGTATTTGCGTCTGACCATCGACAGAGGCTTTTGCATAATTTAGTGTTCCAGGTTAGTAAACCGATTTATTATACAACTATGAAATAACCACTTCATCTTTTAAAAGATATTAGAAAGATTCACAACCCTAGATAGTTTTTAATTTTGAATTTTCTTAAACCTACTTTTGTGCAATTTTATTTACTTGTTTTTAAATTTAGAATCATCACCATTTCAAATCAATCAATCAACCTGTTAGATACTAGTAATCATTTGACCTCATAAGATTAATAGATTAGGTATTAAGTCCTCGTGGGATCGATACTTTTTATACTACTTGAACGATACGTACGCTTGCGTTATACGTGTGTGTTTACGCCGGTCAAGTTTTTGGCGCCATTGCCGGGGACTTATTTATCTTTCACTATTAGTTTTGGGGTTAGATACGTTACTTGTATCTAATTTCTTTTTACTCATTGTTTTTGTTTTCTTGTGTTTCAGGTTCTTAGATTCTTCATGAGACGAACCATAAGCTTTGAACTTCGACCGCTTGACCCGGAAACTGAAAGAACCATCAGACAATTGAGAAGGGAAAGACGAGAAGGCCAAGAAGCTTTAGTCAATATGGAACCTGAACCTTTGGAGGTTGCACCACCAATTCCCATTCGAGACAGAACCATTCCGGTGCTTGACAGACTCATTTCATGTTTGTACTTCCTCCCTTACCAGAAAATGCATGTGACACCAAAATATGCATTCAGATGATTCAGCACTCAGTTCAGTTTGGGGGGAATGCAACTGAAAATCCTAATGCCCACATCAGCAACTTCCTGGAAGTTTGCGGCACTTTCAATTACAACCGAGAAGCTGAAGAAGCAATGAGACTACATATTTTCCTATACTCCTTGAAAGACAGAGCTAAAGCTTGGCTACATTCACTACCAGCAGGTTTCATCACAACTTGGAACCCTTTAGCCACCAGATTTCTTGCAAAGTACTTTCCACCAGCCAGAACTGGAAAGCTGAGGAATGACATCACATCCTTTGTGCAACAAGACTTAGAAACTCTCTACGAAGCTTGGGAAAGGTACAAAGATTTGCTCTGGAAATGTCCTCACCATGAGATTCCAAAATGGCTTCAAGTCCAAACCTTCTATAATGGACTTTCTGGACTGATGAGAACCACAATCGATGCTGCTACTGGAGGAGCTTTAATGGCAAAAGGAGAAGATTAAGCCTGGGACCTAATCGAAGAAATGGCCAACAAAAATTCCTTGTGGCCAACAGAAAGGAGCATGATCCAAAGAATTGTAGGAATTTATGAAAGTGGAGCCAATACAGCAGTCAACGCCATGCTGGATCAGATATGCAAATTCATGGAGACTTTCAGCACTGGATCCAAAAGTTCACCATATGGAGGAGCACCAGAACCAAACCAACTTTAAGAGACAGTGAATTATGTCAATAATTTCAACAGACAGTGGAACAATCTATATTCCAACACCTACAACCCATGGTGGACGAATCATCCCAATTTTTCATGGAGCAACAATTCAGGACAAAAGAACAATCCACCAACTGGATTTCAACAGCAGAACTATCCACCACCAGGATTTCAATAACAGAACAAAGGCCAAGAACATGAAAAAGAACCACAAATGAAAGAATTGATTGCAGAGATGTTCAAAAAGCAACAAGTAGCATATGATGCAATCTTTCAGAGCCAATCTGCTTCCATCAAAGCATTGGAGAATCAAATCCGACAACTAGCCAATGCTCAAAGTTACAGACCGCCAGGTAATCTTCCCAGCAACACAGAACCCAATCCAAGGAACCGAGGGAATGAGCAATGTCATGCCATCATGTTAAAAAGTGGTACTGAAATCAACAAAGATGTTGGAGCCAAAACAACTACTGAGGAAGTTCCAAAAGAAACAAAGCAATAGATGGAGGAAAAAGAAGCAAAGGAAAAAGAACAGATCACTCCACCTACACCTTTTCGTCAGCGTCTTCAGAAAAAAAAACTGGAAAAGCAGTTTGCTCGTTTCCTGGAGATGTTCAAAAAGCTGCACATCAACATTCCATTTGCAGAAGCCTTGGAAAAAATGCCCAGCTATGTAAAATTCATGAAAGACATTCTTTCATGAAAACAGAGATTGGGAGATTACGAGACAGTAGCATTGACAGAAGAATACAGCGCCATCATTCAGAGGAAGCTTCCTCCAAAGTTGAAAGATCCTGGTAGTTTCACCATTCCTTGCATCATAGGAGAACATAACTTTGGTAGGGCTTTATCTGATTTAGGTGCAAGTGTTAACATGATGCCTTTTTCTATTTTCAAGAAATTGCAGATTGGAGAAACAATGCCAACTTCAGTCTCTCTACAACTTGCTGATAGAACGCTCGTATTTCCAAGAGGCGTAGTTGAGGATGTGCTGGTCAAGGTTGAAAAATTCATTTTCCCAGTAGATTTTATTATCCTTGATATGGAGGAAGACGCAGACGTGCCAATCATCATCGGGAGACCATTCTTGGCTACAGGTCGAACCATTATTGATGTACAAAAATGAGAATTAACCATGAGGGTACATGACAAAGAGGTAACATTAAATATTTTCAAGGCCATGAATTTCCCAGATGATGAAAAGAATGAGGAATGTTTCAGACTTGATGTGATACATAGTGCCATTCAGAACTCCAATGCAATACAAAGTTCTACTGACAAACTTAAAACATGTCAATTGCCTGTGGAGCCTGAAGATAAAGCGTATTTTACACTGAAAAAGCCAATTCTTGCACTACAAGCAATAGAAGAGAAAAAGTTCCACCAGCTCAACAAATTGGAGGAGTTCCACAATCAGCCTTTTGAGGATGCCAAATTTTACAAAGAAAAGGCCAAGAAGAGACATAATGAGAAGTTAGTGCGCATACAACTGGAACCAGGGCAGAAGGTACTGTTAAACAAATCAAGGGTTAAATTCTTCCCATGGAAGCCAAAATCACGGTGGTCACGTCCATTTGTGATCACCAAAGTTTTACCAGATAGAGCCGTTGAGATACATGATCCTGACTCCAACAAAACTTTCAAGGTTAAAAATAGGCGTGTTAAGCACTACTGGGGAGAATCATTTGAGCGACAAAAAGAAAGTGTCATATTTTCAGATCCAGCCTAACGATCGAGAAGTCACGTCTAGCTGACGACTTTAAACTTAGCGCTAGCAGGGAGGCAACCCATGCAATTTGTGTATATATTGTGATCTGGTGTGTTTTATTTTTGTGTGTTTAATTTTTGCAGATTAAGACATTTCAGGATGGAAGAAGTTCTCGCAAATCTTTGCAAGCAATTTCCTTCTCTCTCTCAAAAATCTCTGATTAAAGTCTACAAAGCTCGCTTGGAACGGATGAGACTACTGATGATCAAAGGTATTCATATTGATATTCGTTGGATTATTGAAGCACGCGTCCGATTGGCAGGTGAGTCTTCTGACTCTTTTATTTCACATCTGCATGGTTTAGGAAGGAGCACCTATGCTAAAAAGAGAAGAGCCAAAATAATGTGTGTTTTTTATAAATGTGCTCGTATGTTTTGTGATACTCGTTGTCATTCTTTAGGAATGGTGTTTGATAACCGCGAAGATAAGATTAATTTCATTAGGGATGACTTGAGTATAGAGTCTTTGGATGATATATCTAAAACTCTTGAGACGCATCCCAGTGGATATGTGTATCACGAAATTCGTGTCTTATATGCACAATTCCAAAAAGAAAGACAACAGTTAAGTCTTGGGAATCTGACTCAAAAAGATCCTGTTTGCCAATTTATAAGAAAATTGGATGGGAAGCTTGTCTCTGACGCATATACGTCAATCAATCTGTAAATTATTGTAAATATTATATCTATTTGTCTTTTCCTAATAATTGTAATTTTCTTTGTTTTATTTTCTCCGACAAGATCTAGACCTTTTTTACTATCACGATTTATTTTACTGTTTAACTAATAATTGTCATTTGGCAAGTACTAGTGCTATTATTTTACTCACCCTTTTTCAGGTGTTATAAATTCAACTCATCATTGCACTTTTGAAGACATCCAGAGTAAAACATGGAAGCCATTTCAAGAAGACTAGCTGAAAACATCTGTGTATTTTGCGGTACTAGTGTTGGTACTAAGCCACAATACGTAGAAGCAGCACATGAATTGGGTCGAGTATTAGCTGCAAGGAATATGCACTTAGTATATGGCGGAGGCAATCTTGGACTTATGGGGATCGTTTCAAAAGTTGTACAGGAAAGAGGCAGTCATGTTTTGGGAATCATCCCAAAACCCTTGGCAGAGACAAATCTTATTGAACCATCAAACGGAGAGGAACTGATCATGCCAGATATGTCTGAACGATTGGTAGAAATGATTAATCGTACTGATGCTTTTATTGCTTTGCCAGGTGGCTTGGGTACATTGGAGGAAATATTTATAGTGCTATCTTGAGCGAACCTGAACATACACCAGAAACCGATTGGACTGTACAACGTTGATGGATTTTATGATTTTCTTTGTGTGTTTCTTGATGATGCTCGGAGAAATGGGTTCGTGTCAAAACCGTTAAAAGAACTTCTCTTTACTGCCAGAACTGCTCCGGATCTAATTTACCAAATCATAGCCTATGAACCACAAGTTGACCCTATCATTTCAAAGATAAATTGGTCAGAGGACGATCGTGGTAAGAGGCGTCGGATTAATCTGCATCTTAACCTTTAATTTCCTGTAGAATTTCAGCTAACCAGGTATTATCTTCTAAACTCTTCTTCTACTGTTTAAGACATTGGGGACAATGTCTCATTTAGGTTTGGGGGAGGGAATTAGTTTGACTAAAAAGGTGAAATTGGTAAGAGATAGCTGAGTAAAGAGTTTTCACTCATGAGACGTATCTCAAACCATTTTTTAAACAAGTTAGTTTTTGTTTATTTCATTTTAAATTATTTAATTTGTAAATTCTCCATAAAACTGACTAAAATGGATCTTCATATGCTCAGTTAGAAGATATTATCAAGATGCATTATAACATACGGACATGAGCTAAATTTGAAAAGTTTGTAATATTCAGTGCTCTAGTTTAATTGGAGGAAGCATCTCAAAAAGTGATGGAGTAAAAAAAAAATATGAGATCCGAGTTATTAAGTCTGTAAGGGTGTTTTAACACCTAGTGCCCTAAAGCCAACTGGTTTGGGAGTCACTGGCCCAAAGCTCGCTACATGGATCAAAGATGCTGTAAAAATATATATATCTGAAGTCTGAGTAATTAAGTCTGTAGGGGTGTCTCTAAAGCCAACTGGTTTGGGAGTCACCGACCCAACACTCGCTACATAGATGGAAGATATTGTACATAAATAAAAAAATCAAAAATCAAAGAAAAAATCAGAAAAAATCAGAAAAATCAGAAAAATTATTCTATTGCTACAATAAGGTGTGAATTCTAATAAATCTTTAGGACAAAAATATTA
Organism: Zanthoxylum bungeanum; assembly: GCA_019454045.1. Lineage (NCBI taxonomy): Eukaryota > Viridiplantae > Streptophyta > Magnoliopsida > Sapindales > Rutaceae > Zanthoxylum > Zanthoxylum bungeanum. The sequence goes on from SKCR01027701.1 coordinate 101,443, forward strand.
CTCTCTTATCAACTGAACTTATGACTGTTGTGGGCAAAAATGAGTTGTTTAATATTTTGTTGGCTGTGTATATGGAGAATGGTAAATATAATCGGAGAATTTACTTATTCAGTAATTTAGAAAGAAAGAAAACAACTAGTAACTTGGAGTAGATATTTCACCTGATTAGTCACTAACTTTTTTTTTTAATCTTTTCTCTTGTCTTTTTGCTTTTGTGTGCATTAGTTTCACTACGTTTTTACTTTTGTAAAACGTTTGTGGGTATCATTGATGTAAACCCTCACGAGACTACATCTCGTCCACTAGAGACACCTAGGGGTTTAAAGGCTTGCATACGCTAAATCCAACCGTGATCCCTACGAAAATGGCTTAGTTAATTTTATTTTTATGTTATTTTATTTTGTGTTTTTCTCGAGGACTAGCAAAATGTTAGGTTTGGGGGTGTGATGAGTGGTAAATCTATCAGTATTTCTCACTCATTTAACTTAATATTTTGTATAGTTTCTTGAGTTTTGTGAATATTTTGATGTGTTTTGTGTTATTTTGTAGATAAATAAAGTTTCAGGACTCTTTGGAGGTGATTTATGTCCAAAACAGTGATAATTGGAAAAAAAGGCATTTTTGTAATTCTGCGCGTCGCGACGTGCAAGCCTTTGGCGTCGCGACGCCTAACATGCACCAAGACTTGCTAACGTGCGCCGGGTCCACAAGTCAGAATCTGAGAAATTTGACTTTGCTAACGTGCGCCGTGCCACGTGTCACCATCACAGCCGATCTCCTAATGTGCGCCGTGCCACGTGTCATCATCCTACGGTGCCGACAATCGCCATCGCCACGTGTCGCCACGTGTCACTCCACGTGTCTGCCACGTCATCATCCACATCATTGGTTGACCGAGTCAAAGTGCCACATCATCGTCACGTCATCATCAACCAATCACAGCGTGCCACGTGTCATCACTCTATGGTGCCGTCAGTCACTTTCGCCACGTGTCGCCATGTCAGCGCCAATTATTGACTCAATTATCCAAATTGACACGTGGCAGATAAGAATCTAAAATCAGCCAATCACGAGCCGCCATGTGTCGCAATAATTGAGCTCCCAGCCGCCTTGCCACGTGTCACCTTATCACCTTATCCAGAATTCCAGGCGACGAACCAGAAGCTGCCATGTCGACAATCACTCGCGTCGCGACGCCCGACCCCTACTGACGCCTATAAATAGAGCTCAAAATTTCAGTTTCAGATGTATCTTCCTCTCTAATTTCTCTGATGTAAATATGGAGTTTTCTATCTAGTTTCTTTTAAATATTAGTTTTGTAATTAATTTTAATTACGTTCTGTAACAATAGTAATTTACTTTCTTTACTTTTTTACAGTTTTTACTATTCACCATGAGGAGGTAACTTCCCCATGCTAGGGAGAAAGGTAATTCTTTTACTATTGCTATTTAGATTAATCTCGCTTAAATATAATATATTCACTATTTAAAATTTGACTTAAAAAGGATACCGCTATATTGGTCGGTTGGTAATTCATTTTAATATGGTTTAAACCTGACTAATCAAGGATACCGCCAGATTGTTCGGTTGGTAATTAAATTTACTTACCGCCTATATGGCAGGTTTATTTTGGTTCCGCCTTTATGGCTGGTTGGACTTAATTTGACTTAATCAGGTTACCGCCTATATGGACGGTTGGTAAAATAATCAGAAGTTAATATATTATATTAAAGGAGATATCTAAATAGTAAATAGTAAAAGTTGATCCTTTTACCTTAGCATTTTATTTTATTGTAATTTACTTTTCAGCTTTTACTTTACCGCAATTACTTTTCAGCATTTTTACTTTATGTCTTTTACTTTTAAGTTTTTACTAGCCCTAGTTATGTGTCGTAACTAAGTTAGTTATCTGGGGTTGTGATGAATTCTAATATCACCGGTTGATAAGAGGTTATTTTATAGTTTGGATAATTTAAAGGTTTACTTATGAAGTCTTAAGCTTAATGCTTCTTGTCGAGCGGGGGTAGCCATAATTGGAACTTAAACTTAATGAATCCAGATAATTTGGTTGACATAGACATATGGTTCAATTGGGTTAAACTGGGTATTTGCGTCTGACCATCGACAGAGGCTTTTGCATAATTTAGTGTTCCAGGTTAGTAATCCGATTTATTACACAAACATGAAATAACCACTTCATCTTTTAAAAGATATTAGAAAGATTCACAACCCTAGATAGGTTTTAATATTGAATTTTCTTAAACCTACTTTTGTGCAATTTTATTTACTTGTTTTTAAATTTAGAATCATCACCATTTCAAATAAATCAATCAACCTGTTAGATACTAGTAATCATTTGACCTCATAAAATTAATAGATTAGGTATTAAGTACTCGTGGGATCGATACTTTTTTATACTACTTGAACGATACGTACGCTTGCGTTATACGTGTGTGTTTACGCCGGTCAGGCTTGCAACGCCAACCATTAAACTTGAAATTTTTAGCAATAATATGCAATTGCATCTGCCTCGATAACCGCACATGTATATATGAGCATTGAATATGCAATAAAGACCATTAAACATGCAACTTCTTATAATAAACATGAAATATTTTATAATATGAAACATTTACCATTACGCTTGCAACGCCAACCATTAGACTTGAAATTTTTAGCACGAACATGAAATTGTATCTCTCTTGAAAACCGCACATGTAACTATAATCATTGTATATGCTACTAATACCATTTGAAATGCAACTTCAACCAACAAATATGACACATTTGCTATTATGAAACTTGTTACAATAAACATGCAACTGTAATCATTAGACTTGCATTTCTTAATAATAATATGCAATAAATTTTTTATATTATTTTATTTTTATGAATATTTTATAATTTATTTATTATAAAAATAATATTTATAATTTTTTGGGACAATTGGTTGCAACCGGTTGTTGCAACCAGCTGTTCTTTTTTTTTTTAAAATTATTTTTGCTGACCTCCCTGGGTATCGAATACCCAGGGGTATGGTAGTAATGGCCTTGTGTTGAGTTTCTACTATAGTCCCAAGATCATTCAAGCAAACAAATCATGTGTGAATACTGTTGGAAATTCTAATCCATGTCCCAAGATCAAAAGAGCAAACAAATATATATAAATGAAGAACAATAATGAAGTATGGCGGAATCATACTCACAAAGATCGGAATGCGGATGCGTTATGAAATAAAACCACCTCCTTTGTGCTTTGGATGATTCGGCCAAGGTAAGAAAAGAAGCTCCAAGCTTTGTTGATCACTCCAAGCTCAAAGATTAGTTTCCCATAACACCTTTGTATGATCCCTTGATGGTGCTAGCCAAAGATGTGTATTAAAGTTCTAAACTTATACACTTTCTTCACAAAGTTCTTAAGAAAATGGAAGAAAAATGGAGAGCCAAAACTGCAGTGAAGTTTCGGTCATGAGAGGGAGAGGAAGAGTGTTTTGATTTTGTCACAAAAATCAATTTATATTTATGCCATAATATTTATTAAATTAATAATAAACTTATGACACAAATCATGCAATGGCTTAGAGTGTCAAACACTCAAACTCCATGCAAAACCATTGAGTGTATTGTACACTATCACCATGCAATGTATTAACAATTAAATAATGCATAAAATGACATGTGTCATGTGGGCCCCACACAACCCAAATGAAAGTGGGCCCACGCGTACTCACGCGTTCGGGTTCGATATTTCCGAAATATCGAACTTTCATCGCGACGTTAATTAAATCGAATTTAAATAAATAATTGCGCCTAGCGAAATTATTATTTACGTCGCTAACGAATTAATTCTAAATTAACTCGTTTGCCCGAATTAAAATCTAATTTAATTTCGCGTCGAAATCGAATTCGATTATTATATCGAATATAATAATTTTACGATTAATTCCAAATTAATCGTTCTCTCTCTATGTATATAGTACTTTATCCAAGATAAGGTCTCTCCGTAATTAATCCAAGATTAATGAGTTCGAATCATACGTCATTGGTGAATCTTCGGGAAGCGACCGAAGAGACCTCTAGATATGTTGGCAGTAAATCCGGTTGTCGAACTATCCGAACACGTACGTACCAAGTACTACGTTTTTATCGATTTACAAGACAAGGTTAGCCTCTAGCAAAACGCCATGTCTACCCAATTCTAGAGAAATATTCTTACTGGAATATAAGATCTATAACAGGCGTAGTATACCGTAGTATAGTGTATACTGATCCAGTATCGGATGATCACATGTAAGGCCTGGGGTTGGAGATGTGTCTGCCCCGTACGATACATATATCGGACATCAAGCAACTAGTCTCTTTGAATCGGATAATCCTGACCTTGTCATATTATCCCGATGGTTGCAACCATTATAGAGTACTAGTTCTGTATCCTGCGCGATCATCATCTCCATATGTCTGAAGTGATACTTCCGTCTTGACATCACACCCAATACACTACGATTCCCGATAAACCTAGAAGAGGTGTACACAGAACCTGTTAAGCCCTGGACTACTAAAACTAAAGTCTACCGATTGTCGCAAGTACTAGCGATGCAAGTCTCAGGTTAAGACCATATGCACCTACCCTGAAGCGGACTCCCATAGACACGCAGACATACTACCATTGGGATTCCGCGGGGTCTATCCAGAACGAAGCTGTTTTCCGTACCATCGGTAAAACACAACCTCCTACCGCACTTGCATAAGTATCCAATACTCAAATATATGAGAACTATGCTGTTGTGCCCTCACAACACGCACAAGTGCAGTACTAGTCTATTCCGCATTTATCGATGTCCAATCTCGATAATACTACGACTAGGGATATTAATGATTAAACCTTTATGGATTGATACTGTCTCATATCATCTCAATCCGGAATTAATCATAGGACTTTACCATTTATATATCAAAGTAAATAAATTACAAAACGTATTTAAAGGCAATTTCATTACTACATAGTTAATTTTGTACAATAATACAATATCATTACAAAATAGTGACGCTATGGGTCATTACTGTCTAACAAATACAAAAAATAAGTATGGCGTAATCATATTTACATTGATCGGATTTTGATGCGATGAACACAAAATCTTTTGCTCCTCCATGGAAGCTCTCGGCCATCCCCAAAAAATATACTCCAAGTTTTCGGTCATGCCCTCCATTGATGCTCCAAGCTCCAAGCTTTGCAAATGGTGATTCCATGCTCAAGGGTTTGTTTCCCTATCACCTTGGATGACTCTTCATGTGCTAGCATTGGAATGATTTGCCACAAATCTTCCTTGTTGCTTCTTCTATGTCTCGGCTAAGCAAGAAAATGAGAAGAAAATTGGCTTCAAAAGACGAGAGGGAGAGGAGGGAAAAAAGGGTTCCCAAAACCGTGAGTGTTGCAAAGAGAGAGAGAGAATTTTTGTTGTGTATTTGGTTATTTTATTTCCAAAATTTAAATACCAAAACAATTACCATTTTTCCAAAAAGGTACAAGACTTTTAAAGTCTTCCAACCACCACCATCAATCACTCAAAAGTGACTAGACATCACATCACTCAAAATGACAAGACATCCATCACTTGAATGACTAATGATATGACGCTTGATGTGACTTGTGGGCCACACTTGAATTCGAAATGCGAGTGGGCTCACAAACACTCCCGGGCTCGGGTTCGCTAATTCCGAATTAACGAATTTTCCGTTGCGATGTAATTAAATCAAATTTAATTAAATAATTATGCCTAACAAAATTATTATTCACGTCGCTAGCGAATTAATCCTAAATTAACTTGTTCGCCCGAATTAAAATCTAATTTTAATTCCGCGTCGAAATCCAATTTCGTATAATATATCGAATATATTATTTTATCGATTAATTCCAAATTAATCGTTCTCTCTCATTAAATAATATTTTATCCCAGATTAATAATATGCGAGTCATACGTCATCGGTGAATCTTCGGGAAGCGACCAATGAGATCTCCCGGATATGTTGGCAGTAAATCCGGTCGTCGGACTATCTGAACACGTACGTACCTAGTACTATGGTTTTACCGATTTACAAGACATGGTTGGCTTCTAGCAAAGCACCGTGCCTACCCAATTCTCCAGAAATATTCTTAAAGGAATATGTGATCTATATCAGGCGTAGTATACATAGTATTGCGTATTTCGATCCAGCATCGGATGTCACGTGCTAGGCCTGGGGGGTGAATTATGTCTGCCCCGTACGAAGCACATATCGGATCTCTGGTAACTAGTCTCTATAATCGGATAAACATGACCTAGTCATAATATCCCGATATGCAGCGCATATAAAAAGTACCAGTTCCGTATCCTACGTGATCATCATCTCCACTATGACTGGAGTGATACTTCCATCTTGACATCACACACCCAATACACTACGATTCTCAATATACCCAGAAGAGGCGTACACAGAACCTGTTAAAGCCCTGGATGACCAAAACCAAAGTATATTGATTGTCGCAAGTATTAGCGGTGCAAGTCTCAGGTTAATACCAAATACACCTACCCTGATTCGGACTTCCATAGACACATAGTCATACTACCAATGGAATTCCGAGGGGTCTATCCAGAGCGAAGCTGTTTCCGTACCATTGGTAAACACAACCTCATATTACACTTGCATGAGTATCATATACCCAAATATATGAGAACTATGCCGTTATGCTCCCACAACGCGCACAAGTGTAATACTAGTCTTTTACGCATTATCGATGTCCAATCTCGATAATACTCCGACTACAGATATTTAATGAATAAACCTTCGTGGATTGATACTGTCTCATATCATCTCAATCCAGAACTAATCATAAGGACCTTTTATCATTTATATATCTTGGTAATCTAATTACAAATGATAAAAGAGTAATTTCCTTTGTCACATAGTTAATTTGTACAACAACACCATGATCTGTACAAATAGTGATGCTATGGGTCATAATTGTCCAACACCTTTTTTGTGTCATTAGGTCAGGTGGATAAAAGATAACAAAGATAAGACCAATACACACAGTCTTCACAGTAAACCAAATTTTTTTTTATTAATTTTGAAATCTATATTTTTATTATTTTGTAGGAAACTGCCATTCTCTCCATAATATTTACAACATAAGCAATTTCAAAGAGAGGGAAATATATGTCATGCAGTGTATCAGTTTTGCGTGTCGCGACGCGGACGCTTGGACGTCGAGATACTCTAAAGTGTGAGAGCAACTCCGAGAGTTGAACGTCTCAGTGTCACGACATGTAAGGGTGGGCGTCGGGACGCTCCTAGGTCTGATGCTCGGTTTTGCAACACTAAGGGGTCAGAGTCGCAATGTTTCCTTAGGTAGTGAGCATTATTCTACTTCAAACCAATACTAAACACTTCTAATTTCTCCTAATACTTCAAATACACCTAAAATCCAATTCTAGCATCATAACCATCATCAACACATATTATACAACTAGCATACATGTATTCTAAATAATTATATATATTTGTTTGAATCTAAACACAAACCAATTTAGAATCCACAATGAAATATCTCATGAACAATTATAGTTCACCCAAAGTGTTACGGTTGGTGCTCAGAGTGTCAATTTTCTTATGTATTTGCATGTAAATACTTATTTAACATTTTATTATGAATAAAATAAACAGTTTCCATTATTTAACATCTCTTTTTATATGGTAAATACGTAACAGACCTTAGAATGATTAGTTATGATACTGTTACAAAAACGTCGAAACTGACATTGAGTTGTATCATTTCGTTGTCATTCTTAGACAGTTACTGGTCAAGGTTTACACTACTTGGTCAGTAAAGTAAACCCGTTGAGACTGATACATATCGTATATTGGAATCTTGGATTCCAATAGTTTCTCAATGAACCATGAGTCTTAGAGACTCATATAGATGTGTAGGTGTTTATAGCGGATAAACACTGAATGATTTACCAAAGATTCTTAATGGATGGTACACCAATGTCAATAAGAATCTTCTCGGGTTGAATGAGCATAATGATTCTTTGACTTGAGATACCACTGTGGATAAATGAGTTATCCTCCACACTTAGATGGCAGTCACGTCACATATCTATTAAGATCAGACTTCCGCCAATTCGTTGGGTGTGGATTGATGCTCAGGATATCCTATATGTATCAAGAAATGATCCGTCAGTTTTGTGTACAGATCATAGATTTTCAATATGGATTAAGCAATGTGTTAAATTCGTGGGCCCGTGGTACATTGTAGAAATTAGCTCTAAGTGTTATTAAGAGATTGCTAATAGAAACGTCGACGTGATTATATCTATAGAGATTTGACATTTATATCTATATCTCTGGAATAATCTGGATACTTGTGACAGAGGGATTATACGTATGCAATGACCTCGACCTGTATGGTTGAGAGAGTTTATTTTTATCTGTAATTTTTATTTCTTTCTTTTGATTTCAGGTGACTTAAAAATGGAACAATACTGGGAGATTGAAAGATTACGTGCTTTACAAGAAGATACACCCCACATCTGGGAGCAACAGTCCGGTTTTCTGAGGCCTGTTGTCGTGCCCAATGATTATCATTGGATGCCAGAACCAAACAATACTACATTTGCTCAATATAATTCAATGTGGAGATGTGACATATGTAATGGTGACCACCCAAGCGATTATTGCGAATACAACTACCATCCAGGGTGGCAGAACTATCAAGATCCTTCATGGTACGACGAGCCATCACATTTCACAGAACCACATTTTTCATCTTATCCACCATCTTCATTCGATCCTTATCAACAACCAGAACCATCAGAGGAAGATCAATTGATTCACATGTTCAAAGAACAGACAGCTCAATTTGATGCACAAATTCAGAGTCAAACAGAATCCATGCAGAGAATGACAGATCAAATCAGACAATTAACAGAACACCAGAACTATATACCTCAAGAACCATTTTCAGATGACACTGATGAAGCCTTCGAATACCAATCATTTCACAATGACACTTCATCAGAAGAGGAGGCTGAGCAGTATCAACAACCAGATGTATCAGTTCAGGAGCCCGAACCGGCAAAGTCTCAATTTGATTTTTATTATTCAGATTCTGACGAGGAGGAAGCTGATATATTTGTACCAACTGCATCAAAAATTGAGGATGGAATTCTATATCCTCAAAATGAAGATCTTGGAGATTCCATTTTACAAATGTTTGAAGAAGATCAACTTGAGCCAATCAATTCACCCGAATCAGAGGATGAAGACCTAATGTCTGACTCATCTTTTCATCCTCAGGTGGAGCAAGAAACAGAGCAAATGGAGGAGCAAATGTCACAACTTAATAAAAATCCAGAGCATTCAGGAAAAACATCGCTGTTTTGGGGAGTACAAATCAAAGATATCACCCAGAAGCTTGACAGAATGGAATTTCCATTCCAAGTCAAGCACCATACAAGACCTCCTGATTTTCTTTCTTTCTTTGCAGGAATCACTGGAGCAACAAAAGTTAAAAAGGTGGCACGAGCACTGAAAAAGACAAAACTCTTTTTGCCACTTTACCGTTGGAAGAGACCCTTCAAAAGCAACGCTCACGGGATTGTCTTTAATCGGACATCCAAAACGACATTGAAACCTCCTTGACAAATAGATTTCAGTCACGTCTGGCTGAAGACGAAAAATTTAGCGCTAGCAGGGAGGCAACCCATGCAATTTGTTGTAATTTATTTTTCATATTTTGTGTGAACTTTTTAATTTTGTGTGTTAGTTTTGCAGGAAAAATAAAAACGGAAATTTTCAGAACAAAAAATGCAGTGCAAGCGAGATTTTCAGAATAAAAATTTGACAAAATCACGAAGATACAAACTCAATCCAGAAGAGACGGCCGAGTAAGGAATCACCTCTTGAGAGGCGTCCCTATAGATTTATCCGTCGCAAGACATGATTTAGCCAAAAAAAAAAAAAAAAAATTTCAACGTCGCGACGCTGCCTCGAAATCACAGAACATAAGCAGGGCGCTGGCAGCATCTCCTTTCACTCTTCATCTTCTTCATCCTCAACCAATCACCAACCATCACCTCAAAACCGAGACTCACCATAGCCTCACCACCGAGCAAAACCCCGTCCTCAACTGAGATCAGAGACAAAACCGAGAGCCACCACCCACCACGCACGATCCAGCCAGCCGAGACCCACCAAATCGAGAGCCACTGCCGAGATCTACCAGAAACCAGAAACCCATCTTTGCCACCATCGAGACAAACCGAGATCCACCACCGTGAGACCGCCAAAATCCACGACCGAAGCCGCAACCTTCGCCAAGTCAAACACCAAGCCTTCATCGAACCATCCACCATTCGCCGCACCTGTACCAGCCATCATGCCGTCCATCCACCATCACCGAAACCGCAAGAGCCGATAGCCACCAACAACCACCAGAAGCCGAGCCACCTTTGCCGAACCCTTACCAAAACCGAGCCTCACCGGAGCTACCACTGCCAACCACAGCAACCGAAACCGAGCCTCAACAAATCAAACACAAATCCAAACCGATCTGTATCCTTCACTGCCAAAATCAAAATTAACTGTAATAATTTGATAAAATTTGATTTGGTAATTGGTAAATTGATTTGGTAATTAGGATTGAATTGTGGTGTGTTTGATTTGGGAATTTTGAATTACGAAGGGTTGGATTGTGGATTAATTTGATTTGTAGATTGTGGGGGCGAAGAGTTGAATGGAGGTGTTTGTGGCATTTGATAGATTTAGGTTGTGTTGGATAATCAAAAATTCAGGGGAGACTCTGCCGGGTTTTTCTGAAAAATACCAAAGTTGGGATTTGATTGGTGATAATTTTTTAGGGTGAATTTTGGGGAAATTTTGAGTTTTTAGAGGTGATTCTGCCAAAATTTTTAATGAAAAATGGTCAAATAACAATCGTGGTAAGAATCGTAATTTGGACATAAATCTTAATCGGTAATTTTTCTTATCGGTAATTTTTCCTGTAAAATTTCAGCTGATCAGGTATTACCTTCTAACTCTTCTTCTACTGTTTAAGACATTGGGGATAATGTCTCATTTAGGTTTGGGGGAGGGAATTAGTTGATTAATATCTTGTTTTTAGTTTGTATGTTATTTTTATTTTTAGTCCAAAATTTTTCGAAAAAAAAAAAAAATTTGAAAAATTTTCAAAAATTACAAATTTTTTTTGCATTTTTGTGTTTTTGTTTTGACTAAAAAGGTGAAATTGGTAAGAGATAGCCGAGTAAGGAATTTCCACTCCTGAGACGTATCTCAAACCTATTTCGAAATAAGTTAATTTTTGTTTATTTCATTTTGAATTATTTAATTTGTGAATTCTCCTTAACACTGACTAAAATGGATCTTCATATGTTCAGTTGACAGGTATTATGAACTTACATGGAACATACGGACATGAGCTAAATTGAAAAGTTTGTAATATCCCGTGCTATAGTTTATTTGGAGGAAACATCTCTAAATAGTGATGGAGTAAAAAAAAAAAAAAAAAAAAACAAACAAACAAACAAACGTCCGAGATCCGAGTTATTAAGTCTGTAAGAGTGTTTTAACACCTAGTGCCCTAAAACCAACTGGTTTGGGAGTCATTGGCCTAAAGCTCGCTACATGGATCGAAGATGCTGCAAAAATATATATATCTGAAATCTGAGTAATTAAGTTCTTAAGGGTGTCTTAACACCTGGTGCCCTAAAGCCAACTGGTTTGGGAGCCACCGACCCAAAGCTCGCTACATAGACGGAAGGTATTGTATATAAATAAAAAATAGAGAAAAATCAAAGAAAAAATCAGAAAAACCAGAAAATTATTCCATTGCTACAAAAAGGTGTGAAATCTGATAGAACTTTAGGACAAAAATATTACTCTCTTATCAACTGCACTTATGACTGTTGTGGGTAAAAATGAGTTGATTAATATTTTGTTGGCTGTGTATTTGGAGAATGGTAAAAATAATCGGAGAATTTACTTATTCGGTAATTTAGAAAGAAACAAAACAACTAGTAACTTGGAGTAGAATTTTCACCTGATTAGTCACTAACTTTCTTTATTCTCTTTTCGCTTGTCTTTTTGCTTTTGTGTGCATTAGTTTTAATACCTTTTTACTTTTGTAAAATGTTTGTGGGTATCATTGCTGTAAACCCTCACGAGACTACAACTCGTCCACTAGGGACACCTAGGGTTTAAAGGCTTGTTGCATATGCTAAATGCAATCGTAATCCCTACGAAAGTGGCTTAGTTAAATTTTGTTATGTTATTTTTATTTTGTATTTTGCTCGAGGACTAGCAAAATGTTAGGTTTGGGGGTGTGATGAGTGGTATTTATATCACTATTTCCCACTCATTTAACTTAATATTTTGAATAGTTTCTGGAGTTTTGTGAACGTTTTGATGTGTTTTATTGTTATTTTGCAGATAAATAAAGTTTGGACAGCACTTGAGGCAATTTGGAGCAAAACCGGACAAAAATACGTCAACAGGATTATTTTCATCTTCTTCGCGTCGCAACGCTGGAACTCAGCGCGCCGCGACGCCCAGCGTGAGCCGAATCTGCTAACGTGCGCCAGGTTAACGGTCAGCAAATTTGAGAAGTTTTGACTTTGCTAAAATGCGCCGTGCCACGTGTCACCATCACATCCCATCTGCTAACATGCGCCGTGCCACGTGTCATCATCATATGCTGCCGACACTCAGACTTGACACGTGTCGCCTCGTCATCAGCCACATCATCGGTCAACAAGTAAACCTTGCCATGCGTCATGCCACATCATCGTCCACGTCAGCAGGTCAACCGAGTCAACTTGCCACGTCAGCCTCAGCCAATCAAAACTTGACACGTGTCGCCACGTGTCGCAATCCTATTGTGCCGACAAGTGAACAGTCAGCCGCCACGCCACGTCATCGCCACGTCGTCGCCGCGTCAGCATGACGTCATCAATGACGTCATCACAATAATTGAGAATTAGCCGCCTTGACACGTGTCGCGTGAACAGTCAGCCGCCTTGCTACGTGTCGCCTTCTCATCGTGCTACGTCGACAAATCCAGCGTCGCGATGCTGGGATCCTTGGCGTCGTGACGCGAGAACAGTGAAAATGTTTCCTATAAATAGAGCGCGAAATTTCAGATTTCAGTAGACCTCTCTCTCTCTTAAATTCTCTCTAAAGAGAGAGTTTCTCTCTCTAGAATTTTTTTATTATTTTTTTATTTTTAGTTTTGTAAATAATTTTAATTACTTTTTGTAATAATAGTAATTTAATTTTTACTTTTTACTTTTTACAGTTTTTACTATTCACCATGATGTTGAAATAATTTCCTCAGCTAGGGTGAAAGGTAATTCTTCTACTATTGCTATTTAGATTAATCTCCCTTAAAAATAATATATTAACTATTTAAAATATTGACTTAATAAGGAATACCGCTATATTGGTCGGTTGATAATTTAATTTTAATCTGGTTTAAACCTGACTAATCAAGGATACCGCCAGACTGGTCGGTTGGTAAATTTATTTTTGGTTCCGCCTTAATGGCTGGTTGGACTTAATTTGACTTAATCAGGATACCGCCAGACTGGTCGGTTGGTAAATTTATCACAAGTTTATATATTATTTTATGGGAGATATCTAAATTAGTAGTTGTAAAAGTAATTCCTTTTACCTTAACATTTTATTTTATTGTAATTTACTTTTCAGCTTTTTACTTTATGTCTTTTACTTTTATGAATTTACTAGTCCTAATTATGTGTTAGTTATCTGGGGTAGTGATGACTTTTAATATCACCGGTTTATAAGGGATTATTTTATAGTTGGGTAATTTAAAGGTTTATTTATTAAGTCTTAAGCTTAATGCTTCTTGTTGTCTGATCACCAATAAGATTGATATGGTAAATCTAAAATGAACTAGACATAGGTATTTTAGATTTCATCCTTAGACTTAATAGCCCACGATCTTCCTTGAGGATAGATAACCCTTTAATAGATTTCCTTACAGGATAGGAATATACCTGTCGGGCGGGGGTAGCCATAATTGGAACTTAAACTTAATGAATCTAGGTAATTTGGTTGACATAGACATATGGTTCAATTGGATTATACTAGGTATTTGTGTCTGACCATCGACAGAGGCTTACACATAATTTAGTGTTCCAGGTTAATAAATCAATATATTACCAACTTTAAAATAATCACTTCACCTTTTAAATGATATTAGAATGATTCATAACCCTGGAATCTTTGTGTCTTTTATTTTCTTTAGTATTTTCTTTTATCTTTTTATTTTTCAACCAAATCAATCAAACAATCATTCTCTTCTCCCTTTAATTAGATATTTGTAAATAAATAGATTCAATAATTAATAACAACAGTAGGAATTAAGTCCTCGTGGGATCGATATTTTTATACTACTTGAACGATATGTGGGCTTGCGTTATACGTGTGTGTTTACGCCGGTCAATGACACAATTTCGTGAATCATTCTTGAACCAGGAACATGTCGTGGTTCATAGAGTTGCAATGGAACTCTTCCATTCTAAAATTGATAAGGGATAGGCTGTCAGCACACATATGCTTTATTTGATCAATTTGATCGAGCAATTGAGGCGCAGTGATTTCTCTCTCAATGATACTCTAGGACAGAGTGTCATACTTGGTTCGCTCCCGGCATTATATCCCCAATTTGTTATGTACTTCATCATGAATGGGATTCACTGTTCTTACCGTGAGTTGCATATGATGCTTCTCAAAGTGGATGAGGATTAAAAGAATGAAGTTCCGACTCGCCTTCCGAAACCTACTTCACTTTCCACTTCTTTCCAATCCAAGTCGAAAGGGTATAAGACAAAGGGTAAGAAGAATAAAGGTTTCAATATTCCTCCACAGGCTAAGGTAGCGAAGCCCAAGAGAGCTTCTGAAGATAAATGCCACCACTGCCAGCAATTGGAAAGAGCATCGACATCATGTACTTTTATTTTTCCTATTATTGATATCTCATTGGCTTGTGAAGCTATTACATCTAATTAGATTTTAGATTCTTCTTGTCCTATTCACATTTGTAATTCATTGCAGGTGCTGACGGAAAGTAGACGGCTGAAATCTGGGGAGATGTAGTTGTGATTCGGGAGTGGCGACTGACATGTTCGAAAAATGTTATTTTACTCCCAAGTATAAGAGTGTCTAAGTAATAAAATAACCCAATGACTCCAGGGTCGATCCACAGAGAAGATATTTAGCAAAATAGAATAATGAATAGTGCGAAAAATGAAAATTTTGCTTTGTTGAAGTAGTTGGAGGATTTTAGGTTGGAATACAATATGAGAAGGAAATGCTGGAGTTAGGGGGATCCAATTTTAGTCTTTTAAACATTTAGAAATCTCACTTTATAATGATTTATAAATTGCCATTTTTACCCACTTAATCTATTACAGGAATTAATTATGCCAATAAAAAGAACCAGCCATAAAAGCGGTAGTCATTTCTGTCAATAATTAGTCCTACCAATGTACTAAGCATGCCAAAAATATAAAACCAGTCATAAAGGCGGTGATACCATTTATCTATAACAAGTCCTACCAAGGTACTTAATTATGCCAAAATCATATAGGTGGTGGAAAGATAAAACCAGCCATAAAGGCGGTATAAAGATAAAACCGGCCATAAAGGTGGTAGAAAGATAAAACCAACCATAAAGGCGGTAGAAAGGTAAAATCAGCCATAAAGGCGGTAGAAAGATAAAACCAGCCATAAAGGCAGTAGAAAGATTGTTAATAATTAATCTAGAATTAAATCAAGTTTTAATCATTAGATTTCAATTTATTTATTATAATATAAGCGAGTTTAATCTATGTTTCCATTATAAAAGCTTCACCCTTACCCCATCAGAAAAGAAATTTGCTATTCATTTTGTAATAAAACATACTCGTACTTTTATTATTGAAAGAAAAAGACATTACAAAAAACTTTAAGTAAATAAACAAACAAGACTCTCTCCAAGATTTACAGAGGAATCAGGAAATAAAGTATGAAAATTTCTAATGTCGGACGCTCCTATTTATAGGAAACTTGGCCACCCAGACCAGCGAATGCATGTTATGGACACGTGTCAGAGAATGGTGAAGCCATGTTGGGGACACGTGTAAGAGAACGGTGAAGCCACGTTCGGGACACGTGCAAGCATGTTGTTGTGCTTGAAGAATTTACGACGTGCTTGCAGAATTTACGACGTGCTTGCAGAATTTCCGTTTTTTTATTATTATTATTTTTTCAAGTTTGATTTGTCTCGTCGAGCTTCCGAGTAGTATTTTTCATGACAAAAAGATAAAATAACACAGTAAAAGCACTCAAAGCATAACTTTAAAATATTATTTCACAAATGTGTCAATTTAAGGGGATTAGTGAAACTATAAGTGTAAAATGATTAACTTATCATCTAATAAATATGCACTTTTTAGTATTCATCACACCCCAACCAGCTTATTACTTGTCCTTAGTAATTAAAGCGGAAAAAAAAATTCTTATCTAAGTCAACAATTGTTTTCTTTCTTTCTGAATGATCAAATAAATGACTTCTCATGTACTTTTTTACCATTCTTCCATATACTCGTAAAACAAGGTATTAATCAATATATTGTCCCCATAATATCACAGGTATTTATTGAAAAGAGAGTAATATTTTTTTCTTAAGTTTATATTAGAGTTTACAAAATTTTTTGGCAGTGAAAGTTTATTTATAAACATATCTTCAATCCATGTATCGAACTTTGGGCCAGTGACTCCCAAACCAGTTGGTTTTAGGGCACTAGGTGTTAAGACACCCCTACAGGCTTAATTGCTCGGATCTCAGATAAATAGTGTCTAAAACATATAGTCAATCCGTATATCGAACTTTGGGCCAGTGACTCCCTATCCAGTTGGTTTTAGAGTACTAGGTGTTAAGACACCGATATGGGCTTAATTACTCGGATCTCAGATAAACAATATCTAAAATATATCTTCAATCCATGTATCAAACTTTAGGCCAGTGACTCCAAAACCAGTTGGTTTTAGGACACTAGGTGTTAATAAACCCCTACGGGCTTAATTGCTTGGATCTCAGATAAACAATGTCTGATTTCCTTAAGCTTTCTTTTTAACCCTTGTAACGAGCTTTGGGCCAGTAATTTCCAGACCAGTTGGCCTTAGGGTACTAAGTGTTAAAACACCCATTCAGACTTAATTGCTCGGGTTAAAAAAGCTACGAAACGAACTTTATTCAAACTTCTTTTTTTTTATCTTTTTTTAATCTTTTTTTTTTTTTTTTTTGCATAATAAAACATTTCACTGCTTTTAGGTGTTACCTCCAACAAATTAGAGAACTGAATATTACAGAATTTTCTCTTACCACCCATGGTCATATGTTACCATATTATTTATAATATCTGCCAGACGAGCATATAAAGATCAAATTTAATCAATGTTATGGAGAATTCACAAATTTAAATGATTCAAAAAAGAAAGGAATCAATAAATAATTGTTACGAATTATATTGAGATGCGTCTCAGGAGTGAAAACTCCTTACACAACCACCTCGGAACAACAATTCCACTTAGTTTAGAAAACAAATTTTGTTGTTAGTTTGTGTGTATATATATGGATAAATATTTTTACACACAAAATAACAACAAAATAAAAACTAACATCAATGAAACAGACATAAACATAAAAAGTATTTATTTCGTAAACTATCCTCTCCCCCCAACCAAAATGAGACATTGTCCCCAATGTTTAAAGAAAGAAAGAAAGAGTTTAGAAGATATCACCTTGTTATTATGAAATTGACAGTCATAACTAAAGATTACAGATTAAGGTCCAGGTTTACTTTGCGCTTTTTGCCACGATCATTACCATACCAGTTTTACTTGGAAAGAATAGGGTAGATTTTTGGTTCATAAGCTAAGAGTTTGTCAATTAAATCATCAACTGTTCGTGCAGTTAGAAAGATATCTCTTACCGGTTTTGAAATGAACCCATTCCTTTTGGCATCTTCAAGAAATACAAAAAGAAAATCAAAAAATCCATTGACATTAAACAGCCCAATAGGTTTTTGGAGAATATTCAAGTTTGCCCATGACGCAACAGTGAATATTTCTTCCAACATTCCGAGCCCACCTGGTAAAGTAATGAAAGCATCAATATGATTGATCATTTCAGTGAGTCTTTCAGACATACTTGAGACAATACATTCTTCTCCATTTGATTTTCCGATGATGTGGCTTTCTGATAAAGGTTTTGGGATGATCCCCAAAACTTGACTTCCACCTTCTTGTACAGCTTTTGAAATACACCCCATCAATCCAAGATTGCCACCGCCATATACTAAGTGCATATTTCTGTTTGCCATAACTCTACCCAGTTCTCTTGCTCCCTCAACAAATTCTGGTTTAGTTTCGGAGCTAGTTCCACAAAATACATAGATATTAGTGAATCGTCGTTTTGAAGTTGTCTCCATATGTGCTACCTCTCTTAGATAGATGTGTTGAGGAAAAGGGGATGACGAGTTGAATTTATAGATCCCGAAAAGGGTGAGTGAGAAATGCACTAATATCTATAAAATGACAACTATCAGAAAAATAGATCGTGAACAAAAAGGTTAGATACTGTCGGCAAAAAAAGTAAAGGAAAACAATAATTTAAAGTAAAAGAAATCAATGCAATAATTAATATGTACTGGAAGTTGTGATTGTGGCTCACATCTTTCTCTGGTTTTACGTCCAGTAACGGCTTGAACGCCCTCTATGGGTCGGGGATAGGCTTCCCATCCAATTATAGGCTTCCCATCCAATTTTCTTATAAATTGGCAAACAATGTCTTTTAAAGTCAGATTCCCAAGCCTGTATGGTTGTCTTTCTTTATAAAATTATGTGTGTAATCTGAGAATTTCACGATGAACATAGCCACTAGGATGCGTCTCAAGAGTCAATGATATATCATCAAAAGGCTCTTTACTCAGTTCATCCCTAATGAATTGTATTTTATCCTCACGATTATCGGACACCATTCCTAAAGAACGACAACGAGTGTTGCACGTACAACGTGCACACTTATAACAAACAATCATTTATTTAGCTCTTCATTTTTTAGAATAGGTGCTTTTCCCTGCACCAGACATGTAAGGAATGAAGGAGTCATGTGACTCACCTGCCAAATGAACCCTTGCTTCGATTACCCAACGAATATCACTAGGAATACCATGAATCATAAGAATTCTCATTCTTTTTGTGTGGGCTTTGTAAATTTTAATCAGAGCATTTCGGGGAAGTACAAGAAAATATTTATGGAGGGTTGCCAGAGTTTCTTCCATGCCTTGGTTTGTAGGGTATCAGTATTTTTAGGAAACTGAAATAACCGACTTGAGTCACGAAGTACTGTTATCCGCTGCTTTATCAGGGTGTGAGATAAAATAAAAGAACAAGAACACTGCAAAACTAAGAAAAATGGAAATTACAGAAATATTAAACAGAACAAGAAAGAAACTACATCAATCAAGGCAAATTGGGTTTGACAGGAAAAAAGTTTCTTGAAATTTTGAGTACTCTAAAAAGGGTTTCAGACGCTGTCCATTTACTTTAAATACATCACTGTCCCTAGGATTATCAATGTTAATAGCCCCGTATGGGTAAACATATTTCACAATAAATGGGCCACTCCATTTGGATTTTAACTTTCCAGGAAAAAATGAAGACGAGAATTATAAAGCAAAATATTTTGACCAACTTCAAATAGTTTTCGTGAAATTCGACTATCATGAAAGGCTTTAGTTTTAGCTTTAAGAATTTTTGTATTCTCATATGAATCATTCCTTTACTCTTCAAGTTCATTTAGTTTCAATTTACATTCATGACCAGCATTTTCAAGGTTTGAATTAAATGCTTTAATAGCCCAAAATGCTTTATGCTCAAGTTCTACAGGCAAATGACAAGGTTTTCCATAAACTAGACGATAGGGAGACATACCCAAGAATGTTTTGAAAGCTGTTCGATATGCCCCGAGTGCATCAGTTAGTCGAAGAGACCAATCTTTGTGATTTGGGTTAACCTTTTTTTCTAGAATTTGTTTAATTTCCCTATTTGCTAATTCTACTTGTCCTTTAGTCTGAGGGTGATAAGAGGTGGAAACTTTGTGTGTGACTCCATACTTTTTCATTAAGGATTCAAAGGATCTATTACAAAAGTGTTTACCTCCATCACTTATGATGGCCCGAGGAATTCCAAATCGACTCAACAAGTTTTCTTTTAAAATTTGATCATAGTTGTGTGATCATTGTTCCGATAAGGAATTGCCTCGACCCATTTTGAAACATAGTCGACTGCAACTAAAATATATAAAAATCCAAAGGATGATGGAAATGGGCCCATGAAATCTATCCCCCAATAATCAAATATTTCGATGACAAGGATGTGATTTAAATGCGTCATGTTTCTTTTTGAAATTGATCCCAACTTTTGATAATTTTCGCAAGTTTTGCAGAAAGTGTATGTATCTTTGAAAATGGTAGGCCAATAAAATCCACACTGCAAGATTTTTGCAGCAGTTTTCTTAGATGAGAAATGACCTCCACATGCTTCTGAATGATAGAATTGAATAACACCACTTATCTCACTGTCAGTTATGCATCGTCTAAAAATATGATCAGGGCATCATTTAAACAGATAAGGATCATCCCAGTAGAATCTTTTGACCTCGGTAAAAAATTTCCTCTTATCTTGTTGGTTCCAGTCTGAGGGTATCTTTCTTATTGCAATGAAATTGACAAATTAGCATACCAAGGCATTACGTTTACCGAAAATAAAAATTCATCAGGGAAAGAATCATTGATAGGAGTGGTATCGATTAGTGACTCGTTTGTGAGTCTCGATAAGTGATCTGCAACCACGTTCTCTGCCCCTTTTTTGTCTTTGATTGTGAGATTGAATTCTTGAAGCAACAAAATCCACCGTATTAATCTTGGCTTGGCATCCTGTTTAGACATAAAATATCTAACAGCAGCATGATCAGAGTAAACAACAGTTGAAGAACCGATTAAATATGATCGAAATTTATCCAATGCAAATATTACAGCAAATGGTTCTTTTCATTGGTAGTGTAATTCATTTGTGCACTGTTTAATGTTCTACTATCGTAATATATCATATGTGGCTTACCTTCATTTCTCTGCCCTAGAACTGCACCAACTGTATAATCACTAGCATCACACATTAGCTCAAAGGGCAATGACCAATCAAGGGATTGCATAATAGGAGCATAAGTTAAAAGACTGATAATTTTTTTGAATGATTTTTGACATTCTTCTGTCCATTCAAATGTTGCATATTTTAATATGAGGTTATATAAAGGTCTGGATATGGTACTAAAGTCTTTAATGAACCTCCTATAAAATCCTACATGTCCTAAAAAAGAACGAATGCTGTTTTTGGTGTTGGTAATTTAGAAATGACCTATATTTTTACTTTGTCAACCTCAATACCTTTAGACGACACAACGTGTCCTAAAACAATTCCTGAATCAGTCATGAAATGGCATTTTTCCCAATTTAACACAAGTCATTTTTCTTCACATCTTTTCAAAACATTTTCCAGATTAGTCAAGCAATTATCAAATGAATTTCCAAAGACAGTTATATCATCCATAAAGACCTCTAAACAGTGTTCAACCATATCACTAAATATGCTCAACATGCATCTTTGGAATGTTGCAGGTGCATTACAAAGTCCAAAAGGCGTTTTCCTAAATGCAAATGTTCCAAAGGGGCATGTGAATGTGGTATTTTCCTGGTCTTCTAAAAAAATAGGAATATGATAATAACCCGAGTAACCATCAAGAAAACAATAGTATGGGTGTCCAGCTACTCTTTCTAAAATTTGGTCAAGAAATGGCAGATGGAAATGATATTTTCTAGTAGCGTCATTCAATTTTCTATAATCAATGCACATACGCCAACTAAATGAAATGCGAGTTGGGATTAATTCCCCTTTATCATTGTTTACAACAGTGATTCCAGACTTTTTATGTACAACCTGTGTAGGACTTACCCACTTACTATCAGAAATAGGATAGATAATGCATGCATCAAGAAGTTTAAAGACCTCAGTTTTTACTACTTCTTTCATGTGAGGGTTTAATCTTCTTTGGGGTTGACGATATGTCCTAGCATTATCTTCTAGATATATTCGGTGTGTGCAAATTAATGGATTAATACCTTTATGTCTTTTAAAGTCCATCTAATTGCCAGTTTATGTTCTTTCAACACATTTAAAAGTTTACCTTCTTGATCGCTTGTGAGAGAAGAAGAAATTACCACATGGTAAGTTTGATTATCTTCTAGAAATGCATATTTTAGTTCTTCTGGCAAATCTTTTAACTCTAAATTGGGTGCTTCTTCATGTTTTTCTTCTTCCAATGTTCATAGTTCTTCCAAGTTTTTAATCTTTCCATCGTATTCCAATACCTGAATATAGTCAAGTAGAAAATCATTAGTATTATCCTAATCTATTTGCGCACTTGACTCAACATAATTAGCAGTAAAAAATTTCATGGGATCAGATAAACTCCCCTGAATATGCTCATCCACAATAGGTTCAATTGATTCTGCGCTTTCATTTTCATTATCTTCATCATATGGCTGTTTGCACATGTTAAAAATATTTAAATCTAATGTCATGTTGCCAAAAGAAAGATTCATGATTCCATTCCTGTAATTTATTAAAGCGTTACCTGTCGCTAAAAATGGCCGACCAAGTATTACAGGGATTGGCTTAAAACTGCCTCCCACAAGTTGTGTTTCTAAAACAATAAAATCCACATGATATACGAATTTATCGAATTGCAATAACACATCTTCCACAATTCCTTTTGGTACCTTAACTGATCTATCGGTAAGTAAAAGGGTAGTTGAGGTTGGTTTCATCTCACCGATATTAAGTTGTTGGTAAATCGAAAATGGCAGTAAATTTACACTAGCTGCAAGATCAAGCAAAGCATGTTCAATGTTTTGATTTCCAATAATACAAGAAATAGTTGGACAACCAGGGTCTTTGTATTTTATGCATTATTGGTTGAGAGAATGGAACTTACCTGTTCAGCTAGAAAATCTTTCTTTCTTACCTGGTGTTTTCTTTTAACGGTGAACAGATCTTTCAGAAATTTGGCATATGATGGTATCTGTTGAATGGCATCTAACAAAGGGATATTGACCTTTACCTGTTTGAATATTTCATAAATCTCTAGGGAATGGTTCAATTTCTTTGTTTTTAATGCCTGAGGAAATGAAGGTGCTTGAGAAAAATTGTTATTATCAACGATGGGTAATGGCTCATCAACCCCTTCATTACCCTCTGATTCTGATTTTTCCTTAGTTTCATGAGGTTCAAGAATAGGTATGTAGATGGTCTTACCACTACGAAGAGTAATAATAGATTTGACTTGGTCTAAGTGTTGACTTCCAGAACTACCCTCGTGAGAGTTTTGATGACTCTTGGGATTTGACTGAGGTTGTTCAGGAAACTTACCTTTTTCTTTAATGGCCAAAGCAGATGTGATTTTATCAAAAGTTTCCTTCAAATCATTCATCATTTGTGAATTTTGGTTATTGATGATTTCTTATTTTTCCATGAATGCACTCAAGTTATCTTCAATAGTTTTCCTAGGTGTTGGGACATTTGGTGCATAATTCTGGGAATTTCGGAAATTCTGGTGAAACTGGGGAGGTTGGTTTGAAGGTTGTGCTTGGTTATCATTCCTCCAATTGAAGTTTGGATGGTTTCTCCAACCAGGATTATAGGTCTGTGAGTATGGGTTTGGATTTGGTCTATTGAATGTGTTTATGGAACTGACCTGGTCATGAGACACTTTCATCTTTCAGGGCTGGTAAGGACGGAAAAACTTCTGTGACATGTTTATTTGAACTATAATTTGACATATGATTTCCTGAACTGACTTGACATGATCCGTTTCCCTAATTCTTTCTTCGTTTCTAAAGCCTCAATTTTTTTAGACAAAAAATACATACTTGGCAGCAAGGTCATGGTCTTCCCTAAGGTTAAACATACCTCTACCAGATGGCTGTGGTTTAACAGGTGACTCATATGTACCAATTGTATCCAATTGTTGTGTATTCTCTGATATATGTACTAGGTAATCTAGTGCATCTTTGGGATCTTTGTCCCTAAACTCACCATTACACATCATCTCCACTACTTGTCTACCTTGGGGTGTTAAAACCTCGTAGAATTAGGCAACTAACCTCCATGTTTCAAACCCGTGATGTGGACAAATATTTAACATCTCTTTATACCTCTAACAACATTGGTAAAGTGTTTCCCCCGACTCTTGTGTGAATGTTGTGATTCTTTGTTGGATATATGACCCATAGCGTCACAATTTGCACAGATCATTGTGTTGTTGTAGCAAATTAAAACAAAAAACAAGGAAATTGCACTCTCATCATTTGTGATTGATCATCACCTAGATAGATAAATGAAGAGAGGTCCCTATGATTAGTTCCTGGACTGAGAATGATATTAGACAATATCAGTCCCCGAAGGATTAATCATTAAATATCCCTAGCCGGAGTATTATCGAGACTGGACATCGATAATGCGGAATAGGCTAGTATTGCATTTGTGCGCGTTGTGAGGGCACAACGGCATAATTCTCATATATATATGTATTGGATACTTATGCAAGTGCGATAGGAGGTCGTTTTTCACTGATGGTACGGGAAACAGCTTCGCTCTGGATAGACCCCTCGGAATCCCATTGGTATTATGAATATGTGTCTATGGGAGGCCGAAATCAAGGTAGGTGTGTATAGTCTTAACCTGAGACTTACATCGCTAATGCTTACGACAATCGATATACTTTAGTTGAGGTCGTCCAGGACTCTACCAACCGTTTTGTGTCGCCAATGCCGGGTATATTGAGAATCGTAGTGCATTGGATGTGATGTCAAGACGGAAGTATCACTCCAGTCATAGTGGAGATGATGTCACGCAGGATACGGTATTAGTGCTCTTAAGTGCTGCGCGGCCATCAGGAAATTAGACAAGGTCATGTTATCCGATTATAGAGACTAGTTACCAGACATCCGACATGTGCTTCGTACGGGGCAGACACTTATCCAGCCCCAGACCTAGCACGTGACTATCCGATACTGGACCCGATATTACAATACAATCGTATACTACGCTTGATACAGATCTTAATATTCTTAGATGGATATGTCCGGAGAATTGGGTAGACTTGGTGCTTTGCTAGGAGTCGACCTTGTCTTGTAAATCGGTAGAACGTAGTACTTGGTACGTACGTGATTCGGATACTCCGACGACCGTATTTACTCTGCTAACTTATCCGGAGATCTCATGGGTCGCTTCCCGATATCCACCCCGATGACGCAACAACTCGCACTCTTGAATAATCTGGGATTATATAGAAGAGAGAGAAAATTAATCTAGGATTAATTACGGAGATATTTTATCTAGGATAAAATATCGTCTAAAGAGAGAGAATGATTAATTTGGAATTAATCGGTATATTAATATATTCGATATATTAAACGAAATTAGATTTCGACGCGGAATTAAAATTAGATTTTAATTCGGGCGAACGAATTAATTTAGAATTAATCGTTAGCGACGTGAATAGTGAATTCGCTAGGCGTAATCATTAATTACGACGCGACGGAAAATCGTTAATTTGGAATTAGCGAACCCGAGCCCGTGTGTGATTGCGAGCGCATTCGTATTTCGAATTCGAGTGCGGCGTCGCAAGTCACATCAAGCGTCAAATCATTCGTCACATCAAGCGTCAAATCAAATGTCACTTTGAGTGATGTGATTGATTGATGTGATTGATTGAAAAGACAACTTGTGACACTTTGAGTGATGGTAGTTGTTGGAATAGTTGATGTTGTTTGGTGGGAGACTATTACCTTTTATTTTGATTTTTGGAAAAGAAAAACAAATGGTAATTGTTATATATTTTTGGAAAATATATAAGTAAAAGTGTTTACACATTTTACAACTAATACACATCTTTCATCTCTCTCAATTCTCTCTCACTCTCTCACGGCAATAACAGCCAATTTCTTCACTGGTTTTGAACCAGAAAAACGTGAGCTTTAGGGAAGCAAGAGTTGGGTTTTTATGGTGAGAAATCCAAGTGCTAGCACACTACGAGTCTTGCGAAGGTGGTAGGGAGGTTCGACCATAAGCCGGGATCCGTCCGACGAAGCTAGGAGCTCCGTTTCGCATCTCAAATTTCTGTTTTTGGAGACAGTGGACTGCTGCAGTTCATGCGCCAAGGCAGTGCTTTTTTGGCCTTCGTTCGTCTCCAAATCGACTCAACCGATCGATGTGAGTATTCCGCTACCTCCGTTGATGTATTCACGCATGTTTTCATGACTTGTTTGATCTTGGGACCTAGATTTAAACCAACATTCTTCTCTTAAAGGAACTTGTCCTAGGAGGGGGAAATAACTTTTTAAGAATTTGCTATTGTAAATCATTCCATGTTCTAATAGATCCCGACCTAAGGTTTTGTAGCCAAATTTTGGCTTTATCCATTAAAGAAAAGGGAAAAAACTTTAACCGAATTATATTCATGCTATAATTTTGTTATATGCAAGTGTTACATAATTCTTCGAACTCTCTTAGGTACTGATAAGGGTTTTCTGATTCTAGACCATGGAATATGGTAAAATATTGATAACACTTGATTTAAAATTGAAGCGTGCTGCTTCTGGCGGAAAAAAATGCAAGATGGTGATCCTGACCTAGTGGGGTTCATGAATTGTCTGAGTGTCCTTGGGTGATTAAGATCTCCATACTGAGACTCGTTTTCTTCCTGATTAATTGGATTTTCAACTCGGGCATGTGGATTTTCTAATTGGTTTTCAGCCATTCTTACAAACAATGAAGTTGATGAAGACCCTCATTTTAATCTACCACTAGATGTTCGTGACCAGTGTTTCATGCAACTTTATAGACAAACTAAATGCAAAAATATGAAATTGAAAAAATAAATAAAAGAAAGAAATTAACTGATAAAGTGAAAGAACAAATAAAGGAAATACATATGTAGTAATTTAGATTTAAAAACGTCATCTAACCCTCGTCAATTTCAATCTTAATTGAATTTCTCATTCATTTTTCTCAATATCTTGAATTATGTTTTCGTGAAGCTTTATGAGAGCATCTTTATATTGGGATGGTTCAAAAAATTCTTTAATGAACAACAAATACCTTTTAAGTTGATTTTTCTGTTTCCTGTAACCAAGAAAAATTAAGAACAAGGTCTCTCTATATGTGGGATTTCTGGCTTTAAGGTTCATCAAGGATTAATCAGGACAGTTAGGTCTACATAAAAATAAGAACAAATAAAGAAAAATAAGATGTAGAAATTAAATAAAAACAAAATACGAAATAAAAATAAAGAAAAGAAAAGTAGAGAAGGAAGAAATTAATAAATATTCTATCTACTAAATAATACTTCCCCGGCAACGGCACCAAAAACTTGACACGCTCGAAAAGTGGTCTTTTACTCCCAAGTATAAGAGTGTCGAAGTAATAAAATAACCCGGTGAGTCCGGAGTCGATCCAAAGAGAAGATATTTAGCAAAATAGAATAATGAACCGTGCGGAAATGAAAAGTTTGCTTTGTTAAAGTAGTTGGAGGATTTTAGGTTGGAATACAATAATTGAAGGAAATGCTGGAGTTAGGGGATCCACTTTTAGTCTTTTAAACATTTAGAAATCTCGCTTTATCATAATTTATAAATTGCCATTTTTACCCACTTAATCTATTACAGGAATTAATTATGTTAATAAAAAGAACCAGCCATAAAAGCGGTAGTCATTTCTGTCAATAATTAGTCATACCAATGTACTAAGCAAGCCAAAAACATAAAACCAGCCATAAAGGAGGTGATACTGTTTGTCTATAACAAGTCATACCAAGGTACTTAATTATGCCAAAATCGTATAAAACCAGCCATAAAGGCGGTGGAAAGATAAAACCAGCCATAAAGGCGGTAGAAAGGTAAAACCAGCCACAAAGACTGTAGAAAGATAAAACCTGCCATAAAGGCGGTAGAAAGATTGTCAATAATTAATCTAGAATTAAATCAAGTTTTAATCATTAGATTTCAATTTATTTATTATAATAGAAGCGAGTTTAATCTATGTTTCCATTATAAGAGCTTCACCCTTACCCCAACAGAAAAGAAATTAGCTAGTTATTTTGTAATAAAACATACTCGTACTTTTATTATTGAAAGAAAAAGATATTACAAAAAGTTTCAAGTAAATAAACAAACAAGACTCTCTTCAAGATTTACAGAGGAATCAAGAAAAAAAGAATGAAAATTTCTTATGCCGGACGCTCCTATTTATAGGCAACTTGGCCACCCGGACCAGCGAATGCATGTTGTGGAGACGTGTCAGAGAATGGTGAAGCCACGTTGGGGACATGTGTCAGAGAATGGGGAAGCCATGCTGGGGACACGTGTCAGAGAATGGCGAAGCTACGTTGTAGGACACGTGTCCCGATGCAAAGGTTCCACGTGTCACAATGTACCTACATAATTTACGACGTGCTTGCAGAATTTATGACGTGCTTGCAGAATTTACAACGTGCTTGCAAAATTTTTATTTTTTTATATTATTTTTTCACGTTTGATTTGTCCCCTCGAGCTTCCGAGCAGTATTTTTCCTAACAAAAACATAAAATAACACAGTAAAAGCACTCAAAGCATAACTTTAAAATATTATTTCACAAATGTGTCAATTTAAAGGGATTAGTGAAACTATAAGTGTAAAATGATTAACTTATCGTCTAATAAATATGCATTTTTTAGTATTTATCATCGACTCTCTGGATGCAGTTGCAGTGGGCTTATGCGAGATTCCCTTACCCAGTGGGAGACTTTTGTTGCATGACTGCTATTTTGTGCTAATATGTGTGGTGAAAATTATGTCACTTTTTGTATTAGATACTGAAGGATATAATGTAATTATTAAGAATCGTTCTTTGTATTTATATGATAGAAATAATATTCAGATCCTTTGTTGTCCAAATGAGCATGGTCATTACATATTGCGTACTCCACAAGATATCTTAATACTGGAATTAATAAACTTAAACAATCTGATATAAATAATACCGAACTATGGCATATGAGGTTGGGTTATATAGGCGTGCAACACCTAACACAATTGGTTAGGAATGGTTTTATTCATGATCTCACCATTGAATCCTATCCAACTTGTGAATCTTGCATTTGGGGTAAAATAACCAAAGCCGCATTTTCAGGTGCAGGACACCGTGCCACTGACCTATTGGAACTCATACATTCTGATGTATGTGGTCCCATGAGTCAAACTGCTCATAGTGGTTTTTCTTACTTCGTTACCTTTACCGATGATATGTCACGGTACGGTTATGTTTATCTGATGAAACATAAATCGGAAACCTTTGAAAAGTTTAAACAATTTTGGAATGAAATAGAAAAACAGACTGGTCAATATATTAAATGCCTTCGATATGATCGAGGCGGTGAATATATGAGTGGAGAGTTCACTGATTATCTAAAGGAGAATGGGATTCTCGCTTAATATACTCATTCAGGTACTCCACAACACAATGGAGTGTCAGAGAGGAGAAATCAAACATTATTGGATATGGTCCGATCGATGTTGAGTTATACAGATTTACCCTATTACTTATGGGGTTGTGCTCTTTTAACTGTCGCAAATCTTTTGATTAACGTTCCTTCAAAAGTTGTTCCTATGACTCCGTATGAGATATGGACCGGTAGGAAATCAAATCTTAGTTATGTTAAGATTTGGGGCTGTCTTGCATACGTCAGGATGGCTCAGCAGAATAAGCTTTTGCCTCGAGGGCAAAAATTTAGGTTTGTTGGATATCCTTCAAATACGAATGGATATTTGTTCTATGATACCGAGCATCGAAATGTGTTCGTAGCTCGCTTTATAAAATTTCTAGAGATAGAATTTTTTTCTGAAGGTGGTGATCATAGACATGTTGAACTTGATGAAGTACAACCTGATACCAATGAACTAACGGAGGAACCTGAAGTTTAAAAAAATGAAAAACCTTCAACACACACACTTTGTAGGTCACAAAGGGTATCTAGACCTCATGAATGCTTGTATTTGATACAAGAAAAGAGTCTCGATGTTCTCTTGGTTGAAGAGACTGACCCTTTTACCTATATAGAATCGATGTTGGACATCGACTCCATGAAGTGGCAAGACTCCATGAAATCTGAGTTAGACTCAATGCATGAGAATCAAGTTTGGAACTTGGTTCCGCTTCTTGAAGGAATTGTTCCTATCGGTTGTAAATGGATTTACAAAAGGAAATGCGGGCCTGACGGAAAGGTTGAAACCTTCAAAGCCCGACTGGTAGCTAAAGGTTACTCGCAGCGACCTGGTGTCGACTACGATGAAAATTTTCGCCAGTTACGATGCTAAAATCTATAAGGATTTTGTTGTCAATTGACGCTTACCATGATTACGAGATTTGGAAAATGGATGTCAAAACAACTTTTCTAAATGGATTTCTTGATGAAGAAATCTATATGGAACAACCAGAGTGTTTTGCATCTAGCGAGAACTTGAGGATGGTATGCAAGCTTAAGAAGTCCATTTATGGACTTAAACAGGCTTCACGAAGTTGAAATCTTCGATTCGACGAGATAATCAAATTGTCTGGTTTTCTCAAGAATTCAGAAGAATCCTCTGTGTATAAGAAGGCTAGTGGGAGTATGGTGGTATTTTTAATTCTCCATGTTGACGACATCCTGATTATTGGGAATGTGTTAGACAGTTATGACCCATAGCGTCACTATTTTGTAAATGATATTGTATTATTGTACAAAATTAACTATGTAGTAATGAAATTGCCTTTTACCGTTTAGTAATTTATTTACTTTGATATAAATGGTAAGAGTCCCTATGATTAGTCCCGGATTGTGATGATATGAGACGGTATCAATCCATAAAGGTTTAATCATTAAATATCCCTAGTCGTAGTATTATCGAGATTGGACATCGATAATGCGGAATAGACTAGTACTGCACTTGTGCATGTTGTGAGGGCACAACGGCATAGTTCTCATATATTTAAGTATAGGATACTTATGCAAGTGCGGTAGGAGGTTGTGTTTTACCGATGGTACGGAAAACAGCTTCGCTCTGGATAGACCCCGCGGAATCCCATTGGTAGTATGTCTGCGTGTCTATGGGAGTCCGCTTCAGGGTAGGTGCATATGATCTTAACCTGAGACTTGCATCGCTAGTACTTACGACAATCGGTAAACTTTAGTTTTGGTGGTCCAGGGCTTTAACGGGTTCTGTGTACACCTCTTCTGGATTTATCGAGAATCGTAGTGTATTGGGTGTGATGTCAAGATGGAAGTATCACTTCAGACATATGGAGATGATGATCGCGAGGGATACAGAACTAGTACTCTATAATGGTTGCAACCATCGGGATAATATGACTAGGTCAGGATTATCCGATTCAAAGAGACTGGTTGCTTGATGTCCGATATATGTATCGTACGGGGCAGACAAATCTCCAGCCCCAGGCCTTACATGTGATCATCCGATACTGGTTCGATATACACTATACTACGGTATACTACGCCTGTTATAGATCTTATATTCCAATAAGAATATTTCTGGAGAATTGGGTAGGCATGGCGTTTTGCTAGAGGCTAACCTTGTCTTGTAAATCGGTAAAAACGTAGTACTTGGTACGTACGTATTCAGATAATCTGACGGCCGTATTTACTGCCAACATATCCAGAGATCTCTTGGGTCGCTTCCCGAAGATTCACCAATGACGTATGATTCAAACTCGATTAATCTTGGATTAATTACGGAGAGACTTTATCTTGGATAAAGTACTATACATAGAGAGAGAACGATTAATTTGGAATTAATCGTAAAATTATTATATTCGATATAATAATCGAAATTCGATTTCGACGCGAAATTAAAATTAGATTTTAATTCGGGCAAACGAGTTAATTTAGAATTAATTCGTTAGCGACGTAAATAATAATTTCGCTAGGCGCAATTATTTATTTAAATTCGATTTAATTAACGTCGCGACGTAAGTTCGGTATTTCAGAAATATCGAACCCGAACGCGTGAGTGCACGTGGGCCCACTTTCATTTGGAAACGTGTGGGGCCCACATGACACATGTCATATTATACATTATTTAATTCTAATGCATTGCATGGAGATAGTGTACAATGCACTCAATGGTTTTGCATGGAAATTGAGTGTTTGACACTCTAAGCCATTGCATGATTTGTGTCATAAGTTTATTATTAATTTAATAAATATTATGGCATAAATATAAATTGATTTTTTGTAACAAAAATTCATTTAAACTTTTCTCTCTCACATTGCCGAAACTTGCAAGCAGTTTTTGGCTCTCCTTTCTTCAATTTTTGTGGCAAGATTTGAAGAAGTTGTGCATTCAAAAACACAACAAAGGCTAGCACCTTCAAGGGATCATACATAGGTGATATGGGAAGCTAATCCTTGAGCTTGGAAGGATCAAACTCGACTTGAATTCCTCTTTTCTTATTGGCCGAGAGCTTCACTGCACAAGGGAGGAGTTTTCGCATCATCTAAGCATCCATTTTCAAGTATTGTGAGTATGATTCCGCCATACTTCAATTTATTCTTTCATGTATTTATATATTTTGCTTGTTCTTGTTGATCTTGGGGCTTGGTTATTTTTTCCAACAATGGTATCATTGAGCTTAAAGAGCATGCAAATATATTAGGATGTTATTTGGGGAAAATTGTATGAAGCATGATTTGATGAGTTTGCTTGATTAAATATGCTTAGATGTATGCTATTTAGATTATACATCATCAATTTCATGGAAAATAAATTGGATTAATTTTTCCAACCCAAATGAGGCTTGGCCGAATACATGCAAGCATATGGACTAGATGATTTTTTAATTTTAAGACATTAGATGATTTGAAACAATATGGAAGATGATTTGTAACTCGATTGGATTGAAAACGAAATCGGAACCATTTTAATCACCTTGGCCGAATGCTTGATGGAGGATTAGGGACTTGATTTTTTGATTAAATAATGTTGGACATATATTTAAGATAAAAATATGATTAATGGATTAATTTGATATTTTGGGAATATTGATTTAAAGGATTAATCATGATAATACACTTTAATTAATTCAGTTATAAAATTTGGAATTTTAAAATTTGGTTAGTTGGGCTTAATTTTGAATTGGGCCTAAAACTATTATATTTGGACATAATGGGCTTGGTTGGGCCAAGTAGATTTGGACCATTTGGATAGGATCCAAAATGGGCCTAAATCACACCATTTAAGCCCAAATGTAATAAATGGGCTTTAATGTTTAATTGGGCCTTATGGGCTTGATATTGATTTTATGGCATATGAGGGTGATTCCTTATTGGGCTTGGTAATTGGGTTTGACCCATACATTGACCAAAACCCAAGCCTAAAGAAATCAATTGAAAGCCCATCGGACTTTAATTAAACGGACATTAGATGTTAGTTGGGCTTTGAGACCCGATTGTATTAGATTTGGAATCTAAGTTATAAAAGCACAATAAAAGTGTAAATATTTAATTTAGAATTAAATAATAGGATTAGTATTGAATACGACTTAAATTGGATTTAACGAGTAGTTCGATATAATTCGTGAATTCATACTATAAGTATTTATTCTCAAATTGAGTTGGACTCGCGCAAATGCAAACAATTGTTTGAACATTGTATTGTCACCTAATTAAAGACTAATTAATTGGATTTGATTGGTTGTATAACATGCCTTGAATGAATGAATGTGGATGTGATGTATGAATAGTGTATATCAGATGGATATTAGAAGGGAAGGGTAATTTTAGAAATTATTGTAAATTTAGAATTTATAAATTGGACCTGCGTGTCCAGCCTTTCTCTTATTGTCTCTTTGTATTCTCTTCTCACCTAATTCCCCTCAATGTAAATGAGGTTTCTCTTATTGTATTATGTAATTGGGTAAGAGTAGAATAGTGCTAGCGGGGAGAGGAAAGAGAGTGATTTGTTCTATGAACAAGTTGTTGTTTATATCCATCTGTATATCGCTATTACTTTACTTTACGCGCTTTATGATGTTTTAGAAGCATGCTTAAGGGTGTATGATGATGAGACCTAACAAAGATAAATTAATTGGTTGCCAATTACGCGAAAAATCCCTCAAACAATATTAAGCGATTTTCCTTCCGTTGAATGATTCTTTCTCAAGATCCGAAATTGGCATTGGTTTGTTGGCCAAAGTCAAGACCTTTGTCAATTGAGGATGTGTTTGAATCATGAGAGTTTTGTTCCACATCGGTGTCCTGTCCAAGTTGTGATTTGTTGGCCAAAGTCAAGATCACTTCTTGTCCATCGACATTGATTACGAAACTTTCCTCGTCAATGGGTCCCGCTTAACTGGAATCATTAGGTTTGTTGTGCCAAAGCCAAGGCTTAGTTGATTCAGAGGAAATGGTTAGGAAAATGTATTGGATGCATTGACATATGTATATGTTTCGGACTTAGGTCCACCTACCGGATCTAGGAATTAGATGGGATCCAATTGATCTTCGAGATCTACCTAGTTAAATATCATACAATTTGTTGGCCAAAGTCAAGGTTGTGTGTTATTTAACGGGATCCTAGCCCACTAGGAAATAGGATTCCCGAGTACTCAACAGAGGGTTAGAGACTTGCAGAAAATAGTGGGAGGCTAGTATTGAATTTGCAATTATCGTTCAGATACTTAGCTTTACGCGCTTACACAACTTATTTCGTCAATATTTACATTTAGTTGGACTAATACAATGTTATTTTTTTTTATGTAACAGTTTGACTGTACCCATATATCGTTAACTAGATAATTAGATTATCGTAGTTAAGATGGAAAACAAAGGAAATGTCCGTGACATAATCATGGGTGATAATGTGTTCAAGGGCACCAACTTCGCCGACTGGGAAATGAACCTAAGGATAGTCCTTGGGGCGGAGAGGATACTGTATACGATACAAAAACCTCTCGGGCCTAAGCCCACTGAGCCACTTGAGCTGGAGTTATGGAAAACTCACAGTGATGATTGTGACACGGCTCAGTCGATCATGCTTGCTTCAATGACTCAACACTTTCGCCGCCAGAATAGGGACTTGGATCCTTATAATATGATGACAAGATTGCAAGATCTTCACCGCACTAATAAGCGGATGGCGAGGTACGAGTTAGTGAAGAAAATCTTTCGCTCCCGTATGACTGATGGTAGTTCTGTTGAGGTCCATGGGACTCAAATGATAGCTGATATTGATAAATTGGCTAATATGGGTATAGTCTTGGAGGCTGAGCTGTCTATAGATGTACTTCTACAGTCACTACCCGATACTTGGAAACAGATTGTCATCAACTACAAATTGATGAATTCGGATGATACTCTTGGAGAGTTATTATCGATTCTCAAGGAGTCAGAGAAAGAGCTTCTGAAAGGCAACAAGCGCGAGGCGCACTTTGCATCAACATCTCAAACGCCGAAAGCTGGGCTCAAGGCAACTGAGGGTGTTAAGAAGAAAAAGCTTAGAAACAAAGGCAAGGCCAAGTCAACAAAGGCTTCTGGGAAGCCAAGGGACAAGTCTCAAGATGTTTGCCTGAAATGCGGCAAGAAAGGTCACTGGAAGCGTGACTGCCGCATGAACAAGGGACACAAGGAAGACATAGAGGCGGGCAAGGCACCGGCCTCAGGTATGTTTGTTATTGAGATAAATATGACTACTTCTAGTCTTAATAAAAATTGGATTTTTGATTCTGGCTGTGGTTCTCATATTTGTACTGATGTGCAGGATCTGCATGATAGCAGGAGACTGGCTTCGGGGGAGGTAGATCTACGAGTTGGAAATGGAACTTCTGTTGCTGTTTTGGTCGTAGGCACTTTTGTTTTGGAACTGCCCTCGGGGCATGTACTTAAACTAAATGACTGTTATTTTGTTCCTAGTTTAACTAGGAATATTATTTCTGTATCTTTGTTAACCCAGTATGGGTACACTTTTGTATTTAAAAACACCAGGTGTTATTTATATAAAGATGATGCAGAAATTTGCACTGCCGATGCAAATAATGGTCTTTATATTTTGAATATAAATAAATCTCCAAAACGTAAAATAACAAACAAAAGGCTCAAAATGAGTTTCAAGATTACTTGAAAGAATATGGTATTCTTTCACAATGGACTCCTCCTGGAACACCACAATTAAATGGTGTGTCTGAACGGGAAAACCGTACCTTGCTTGAAATGGTAAGGTCGATGATGAGTCGCACTGAGCTACTACCTAAATCCTTCTGGGGACATGCATTAGAAAGTGCAATTCTTATTTTGAATAGGGTTCCGTCAAAGTCTGTTGAACAGACTCCGTATGAGATATGGACAGGAAAGAAACCAGGTTTCTCATTCCTGAAGATTTGGGGTTGCTGGGCATACATCAAACGTTTGGAAGGTACCAAACTTGAACCCAAATCAGATAAATGCCTATTTGTTGGATATCCTAGGGAAACCAAAGGATATTACTTCTATTACCCACAAGAGAACAAAGTATTTGTTGCTCTACATGCGGTTTTCCTTGAGAAGGAATTCCTAAATGCAGTGTTTAGTGGGAGGAAAGTAGAACTCGATGAAGTCGTAGTGATACTGTTCCTTGCAATGAATCGAGAACGGAACATGAACAGTCCATCCAGGATGAGACTGAA
This sequence comes from Zanthoxylum bungeanum, assembly GCA_019454045.1. Taxonomy (NCBI): domain Eukaryota; kingdom Viridiplantae; phylum Streptophyta; class Magnoliopsida; order Sapindales; family Rutaceae; genus Zanthoxylum; species Zanthoxylum bungeanum. The sequence goes on from SKCR01027701.1 coordinate 138,374, forward strand.
CCATAATCTTCAATTACACAAGGACTACGTAGGTCGGAGAGAGTCAGGGTAATACCTGAGAGGTATGGATTCCTGATCTCACCTCATGTAGATATTAATCTATTGAGGATACTGAACCGGTACGTATGAGGAAGCGATACACGGTATCGAATCCACTTTATGGCAAGAGGCCATGAAGGCCGAAATGGATTCCATGTATACCAACCAAGTTTGGACACTAGTTGATGCACCAGAAGGCGTAAAGCCTATTGGATGCAAATGGGTCTTCAAGAAGAAGACCGACATGGATGGCAACGTACAAACGTACAAAGCTAGGCTCGTAGCGAAGGGGTATCGTCAACAACTTGGAGTTGATTATGACGAAACTTTCTCACCCGTTGCCATGATTAAATCCATTCGGATAATGCTTGCGATAGCTGCATATTACGATTACGAAATATGCAGATGGACGTTAAAACCGCTTTCCTTAACGGAAACCTGTTGGAGGATGTTTATATGCAACAACCTGACGGTTTTATCGCACCAAGACTTGCAAACAAGGTTTGTAAGTTAAATCGGTCCATTTATGGACTGAAGCAAGCATCGAGGTCATGGAACAACGTTTTGATGAGGTCATAAAAGAATATGATTTCATTCAAAACGTAGATGATCCTTGTGTATATAAGAAGGTTAGTGGGAGTGCACTGACTTTTATTGTCCTTTATGTCGACGATGTATTGCTTATAGGCAATGACATTCCCATGTTAACGTCGGTGAAAGCTTGGCTTTCATTGAAATTCTCCATGAAATTCTGGAAAGATCTGGGAGAGCAGCTTTTATTCTAGAATAAAGATCTACAGGGATAGATCTAGAAGGCTACTTGGACTCTCCCAGTACATATATTGATAAAGTGTTGAAGAGATTCAACATGGATCAGTCCAAGAGGGGACTGTTGCCAACATCACATGACGTCTATCTATCTAGGGACATGTGTCCTAAAACACAAGATGAGAGAGACAACATGAGTCGGACTCCGTTCGCCTCGGCAGTTGGATCGATCATGTATGCCATGATATGTACACGACCTGATGTGTCCTATGCTTGAGCATGTGTAGTCGATATCAGGCCGATCCAGGAAAGGATCACTGGATGGCGGTTAAGAGTATCCTTAGGTATCTTAAGAGAACTAAGGATGTTTTCTTAATCTATGGAGATGGAGAACTTGAGGTATCTGGGTATACCGATGCAAGTTTCCAAACCGACAGAGACGACTTCAAGTCGCAAACCGGGTACATATTTTGCTTGAATAACAGAGCAGTGAGCTGGAAATCTTCCAAGCAAGATACTATTGCCGATTCAACAACTGAAGCGGAGTACATTGCAGCACTGAAGCAGCAAAGCGGTTTGGATCCGAAAATTCCTAGTTGGATTAGGAGTAGTTCCATTAGCAGCTGAGCCCGTTTTATTGTATTGTGACAATAGCGGGGCTATAGCGCAGGCTAAGGAACCAAGGTCTCATCAACGATCCAAACATGTTCTTCGACGATTCCATCTGATTCGAGAGATCATACATCATCATGGCGATGTGAAGATCGAAAAGATCGCATCAGAGGACAACATTGCAGATCCGCTGACGAAAATAATTCCTCGGGAAAAGTTTGAGCGACACATACATAGTTCAGGTATTAGATGCTTGAGTGACTGGCTATAGGCCAAGTGGGAGATTGTTAGACAGTTATGACCCATAGCGTCACTATTTTGTAAATGATATTGTATTATTATACAAAATTAACTATGTAGTAATGAAATTGCCTTTTACCGTTTTGTAATTTATTTTTACTTTGATATAAATGGTAAGAGTCCCTGTGATTAGTTCCGGATTGTGATGATATGAGACGGTATCAATCCATAATTTAATCATTAAATATCCCTAGTCGTAGTATTATCGAGATTGGACATCGATAATGCGGAATAGACTAGTACTGCTGCACTTGTGCATGTTGTGAGGGCACAACGGCATAATTCTCATATATTTAAGTATATGATACTTATGCAAGTGCGGTAGGAGGTTGTGTTTTACCGATGGTACGGAAAACAGCTTCACTCTGGATAGACCCCGCGGAATCCCATTGGTAGTATGTCTGCGTGTCTATGGGAGTCCGCTTCAGGGTAGGTGCATATGATCTTAACCTGAGACTTGCATCGCTAGTACTTACGACAATCGGTAAACTTTAGTTTTGGTGGTCCAGGGCTTTAACGGGTTCTGTGTACACCTCTTCTGGATTTATCGAGAATCGTAGTGTATTGGGTGTGATGTCAAGATGGAAGTATCACTTCAGACATATGGAGATGATGATCGCGAGGGATACAGAACTAGTACTCTAGAATGGTTGCAACCATCGGGATAATATGACTAGGTCAGGATTATCCGATTCAAAGAGACTGGTTGTTTGATGTCCGATATGTGTATCGTACGGGGCAGACACCATCTCCAGCCCCAGGCCTTACATGTGATCATCCGATACTGGTTCGATATACACTATACTACGGTATACTACGCCTGTTATAGATCTTATATTCCAATAAGAATATTTCTGGAGAATTGGTAGGCATGGCGTTTTGCTAGAGGCTAACCTTGTCTTGTAAATCGGTAAAAACGTAGTACTTGGTACGTACGTATTCAGATAATCTGACGGCCGTATTTACTGCCAACATATCTAGAGATCTCTTGGTCGCTTCCCGAAGATTCACCATATGACGTATGATTCAAACTCGATTAATCTTGGATTAATTACGGAGAGACTTTATCTTGGATAAAGTACTATACATAGAGAGAGAACGATTAATTGGAATTAATCGTAAAATTATTATATTCGATATAATAATCGAAATTCGATTTCGACGCGAAATTAAAATAGATTTTAATTCGGGCAAACGAGTTAATTTAGAATTAATTCGTTAGCGACGTAAATAATAATTTCGCTAGGCGGAATTATTTATTTAAATTCGATTTAATTAACGTCGCGACGTAAGTTCGGTATTTCAGAATATCGAACCCGAACGCGTGAGTGCACGTGGGCCCACTTTCATTTGGAAACGTGTGGGGCCCACATGACACATGTCATATTATACATTATTTATTCTAATGCATTGCATGGAGATAGTGTACAATGCACTCAATGGTTTTGCATGGAATTGAGTTTTTGACACTCTAAGCCATTGCATGATTTGTGTCATAAGTTTATTATTAATTTAATAAATATTATGGCATAAATATAAATTGATTTTTGTAACAAAAATTCATTTAAACTTTTCTCTCTCACATTGCCGAAACTTGCAAGCAGTTTTTGGCTCTCATTTCTTCAATTTTTGTGGCAAGATTTGAAGAAGTTGTGCATTCAAAATCACAACAAAGGCTAGCACCTTCAGGGGATCATACATAGGTGATATGGGAAGCTAATCCTTGAGCTTGGAAGGATCAAACTCGACTTGGAATTCCTCTTTTCTTCTTGGCCGAGAGCTTCACTGCACAAGGGAGGAGTTTTCGCATCATCTAAGCATCCATTTTCAAGTATTGTGAGTATGATTCCGCCATACTTCAATTTATTCTTTCATGTATTTATATATTTTGCTTGTTCTTGTTGATCTTGGGGCTTGGTTATTTTTTCCAACAGAATGATATCATGATGATTCAAGACGTCAAAGCTTACCTCTGTAAGAATTTCTCATAAAGGACCTAGGTTACGTTTCTTATGTCTTAGGCATAAAACTCTATAGAGATGGAGAAAGAAAGGTTAGTGGGTTATCACAATCAACGTACATAGATAAGATCATAGAACAATATAATTTTGGTAATTGTAAGACAGCTAACATACCGTTCAGACATGGCTTACATCTTTCAAAGAAGATGTGCCATAAACATAATATGAGAGGATTAGAATGTCTAATCAACCTTATGTTTCATGTTTGGGCAGCATCTTGTATGCCATGTTATGTAATAGGCCTGATATCAGTGTCGCAGTTAGTGTGACCAACAAGTATCAATCCAATCTAGGTAATGACCATTGGATGGCCATTAAACATGTACTCAAGTATCTTAAAGGTTCTAAGGATAAGTTGATAATATATAGAGGAAATGAACTGTAAGTTAATGGGTATACGGATTTTGATTTCCAATTGGATCCTGATGATGGAAAATCTATCAGTTTGTTGGAAGAGTTCCAAACAGGGGTCCACAACTGATTCCACCAGAGAGGTGGAATATATTACAGCTTCTGAAGCTGCAAAGGAAGCTGTATGAGTTAGGAAATTTATCATATAGTTGGGAGTAGTCCGAAATATCAAGAATATGATTTTGTTATACTGTGATTATTCTGGAGCCATTGCGCAAACAAAAGAACCAATGGCGCATCAGAAGTCGAAGCATGTGGAACGTAAGTACCACATCATTCGTGAGATTTTGTCGTGAGGGGACATTGTCGTGTGCAAGGTAGCGAGTGAAGATAATATAACAGACTCGCTTTCCAAAGCCATTCCTCTAAAGTTATTTGATAAACATATGGAGTCGATGGGTATTAGATACAATCGATATTCGTTGTTGCTTAGAGCGCTAATTTTCTTATGCATTTCCCTGTAATTACTTATGTAATATTTTATTATGAATAAAATAAACAGTTTCTATTATATAACATCTCTTTTTCTTAGACAGTTCATGGTCAAGGTACACTACTTGATCCGTAAAGTAAACCCGTTGAGACTACTACATGTCGTATATTGGAATCTTGGATTCCAATGGTTTCTCAATTAACCATGAGTCTTAGAGACTCGTATAGATGTGTAGGTGTTTATAGCGGATAAACACAGAACGACTCACCGAAGATTCTTAATGGATGGTACACCAACGTCAATAAGAATCTTCTCGGGTTGAATGAGCATAATAATTCTTTGACTTGAGATACCACTATAGATATATGAGTTATCCTCCACACTTAGATGACAGTCACGTCACTGATCTATTAAGATCAGACCTCCGCCTGTTCGTTAGGTATGGACTGATGTTAAGGATATCCTTTGTGTATCAAGAAAGGATCCGTCAGTTCTGTGTACAGAGCATAGGTATTCAATATTGAATTAGCAATCTCTGAAATCCATGAGCCTGTGGTACACTGTAGAAATTAGTTCTAAGTGTTATTAAGAGATTGCTAATAGAAACGTCGAAGTGATTATATCTATAGAGATCTGACGTTTATATCTATATCTCTGGAATAATCCGGATACCTGTGACGGAGAGATTATACGTATGCAATGACCTCGACCTGTATGGTTCAGAGAGTTTATCCGTGTTCGTCATGATTTACGGGTGGGTAGATTATGTACACGAAATTGGATTTTATTATGGATATGCCTGAACCTAGAGAGTCCCACAAATGAAATATACTCGTCGAGCACTAGGCCAACTTTTATGAATAATACTAATTATTTATAATCGTTTAACGATTAAACGATAGATACACGCAAAGGGACCTAATGGCCATTTCTTAATTAATGTGTATTTGTATTTAATGAATGATTTTATTAAAAAAAACACATTAATTAAATGTCAAATTATGATATCTGACATAAATTATTAATATATATGTATTTGAATATTTAAAGTAAATACAATACATATATTTAAAATATTTGTATTAAAATAATTATTTAATTATTTAATTGTTAAATAATCAAAGTAATTAAAATATAAATATCTTAAGTTATGATTACATTGGGAAATGGATTTATCTAAGTGGTTTGACTTATTGTAATTCATTAAATGTTGTAATGATCAAATGCAACAAGTTAACTAGCTTTAATTAAATGAAACAAAAATATCTAGATATTTATTTTTTACTTCCAAAAATTAGGCCAAGGCTAAATGTGGAAGTATAAATTGTTTTGTTTTATTTTTTCATTCATTAGGTTAAGCCACCAAAATATTACAAAAGAAAAGTTTGTGAGAAAGTTGAAGAACAATGAAAGCTTGATCAGAACTTGGATTTTGTAAGTTTTTCTTAAACGTTTTCAACTAGAAAATTATTTATATGTTTCTAGGCTTCAACATGTGTTGCTTAGAATTTTCTCTATTCTTCAAGCATGCAATAAAATGGTTGGAAACTTGTATGAAGGATGTTTGCATGTATATGAATTAAAGTGAGCTTATAATTGGTTATTAAGCTCTCTTTTGATTATTTCATAATCAAGTTGCCATTATAGAGTTGTTAAGCCACTAATTGATGACCTAGAATTGTTCTTGTGTTATTTCAAAGTGGTGAGGCTTGTTTGGTGTGGTAAAGATTGAATTAAAAGGTTGAATTTTTTTAATTTGGTGTAATTTGTTCAATTGAAGAATTTATAAAAGTAGGATTCTTAACCCTTTTCTAAATTTGTGGCTTTTCATATATGTGTTGAGTAATGATGTATATTAAATTTGATGATGATTGTATTTTATCTTGACTTTTTTTGCACAAGATTGAACCAATTTGCAAAAACCTGTAAAATTTGGGACCTCTCGGTAATTTGTAAATTTTTGTGGTTTTGGGTTGCAATTTGTATTTTGATGTATTAGACATGAATAAATCATTTTGGGATTGATTTGGTATCACTTAAAATTGTATTTGATTTTCCGGGTTCCGCTGCGTTACCCGGGAAATCCCCAACACAAGGATGGTCAAGTGATTCTATAATGGTAGTCATAGCTCTAAGCTTTAATCTAGAGTTCCAAACTCTTATTAAATGTTTCATGTCTAGCATAAATATCTTTGACCTAATTAACAAGCACATTGTGTTTATATTTCCAAAGCATCCTAACACAATTTATTAGACTTATTTCAACTTTAAGCTATATAATCATGCATCCAATACATAATTCATCACTATATGTCTCACTAATGAAATCTCACTAATGAAGAACATAACTTAGGAGAAATCAAAAATTACCTAGTAAGCTTGATATAAAGATCCAATCTCATTCTCCTTTGATGAAATGGTTAGAGAAATTCCAAGGTTTGCAAGCTTCACTCCAAGATCCAATCTCGATTTCTCCTAGATGAAATATTGTAGAGACCTCACAAAGCTTCTCTAAACACTTCTCTAACTTAGGCTAATTTCTCTAAGAATTGCTTGTATTTAACTTTCTCAAGCTTAATTAAAACCTTCCTAAAGCTTGCAATTTATAGACAAAACTTACACAATATTTAATTAATAAAAGTTCTAATCAACTTTATGTGGGCTTAATTTAATTTGTCCAAATATGTATCATTAGTTGTGACTAATCACATTTGTTTACCACTTTGATTTAATATAATTAAATCAAGACAAAGAATAGGAAATGGATTAGTTCAATGTTTGCCACATTGATTTAATCCAATTAAATCAAGTCAAAAATACATATAATTACATATTTACAATTACCAAAATATTCTTAAAAGGAAGAGATATTTATGAATTTATTTTTAAGCCCTTGTGTAATTATTGAATTAATCCAATTAGGTCAAAGTAAATAATCAATGTTATCCAATAACACTTAATTATTTTAGTTGATAATTATAATATCAAATATTATCTTTTATCAAAATTAATCGTCTACGCAAGTTCTCAATGAGTACACTTCATATTGGGACTCTACAAATTCAGACACATTCGTCATATAAGCCTAGCTAATATGTACACAATTCAACCACCTCTAAATTCGCAAAGAACATGAACAAACTTTCTAAACTATACAAGTCGAGGTCATCACATATGTTTATCAATCCCTCCATCATAGGCTATCCGAGTTGTGCTTAAGAAACATAGAATACACAGTCAAGTTCCCCAGACGTATATCTTATGTCGACATGTTCACGATTCTTTACAACTGATGCGATCCACCATAGGTTATTGGCTTTGGCCAAATTCTTCAGAATCGTGACTTACTCACATGGATAACTAAACCTCTTATGGTACACATATGGGCCGACGAATCCTATTTTGATTCCTACTTGATTAGCGAGTGCATCGATCCACACCCAACGAACATCTAGAGGCCAGACCTTGAAAGGTTTCTGGCATACATGGCATCAAAGTGTGGAGGATCTCACACAAAATCAATGTTATCATATAGTCTGAGGATTACATATGCTACTTGACTCGAGGAAATTCCTATTGATGGTGGTGTGTGCTTCCAACTATTAGGAATCACCTGTGAGTCATTCAGTATTCGTTCCAACCAATACCCACACGTCTATACGAGCTTCCAAAGCTCGTGGTACATTGGGTTAAACCATTGGAACTGCAATTCCAATATACGACATGTGCTAGTCTTCTAGGTCGAATTTCTATAACCTAGAAGACTAGCACATGTCGTATATTGGAATTAGAGTTCCAATGGTTAAAGATTGGATTTTGGAGTCAAGCTTGCAAACCTTGGAAGTTCTCCAACCTTTTCATCAAAGGAGAATGAGATTGGATCTTTATATCAAGCTTACTAGGTAATGTTTGATCTTCTCCACTAAGTTATGTTCTTCATTAGTGAGTTCTCATTTGTGAGACATATAGTGATAAATTATATATTGGATGCATGATTACATAGCTTAAAGTCGAAATAAGTGTAATAAATTGTGTTAGGATGCTTTGGAGGTATAAACACAATGTGCTTGTTAATTAGGTCAAAGATGTTCATGTTGGACATGAAACATTTAATAAGAGTTTGGAACTCTAGATTAAAGCTTAGAGCTATGACTACCATTCTAGAATCACGTGACCATCTTTGGGTGAACTAGAATTGTTCATGAGACATTTCATAGTGGGATTCTAAATTAGTTTGTGTTTAGATTCAAAAAAATGCATTTTAGTATTTAGAATACATGTATGCTAGTTGTATTACAAGTGTTGATGATGGTTATGATGCTAAAATTGGATTTTAGGTGTATTTGAAGTATCAGGAGAAAATTGGAAGTGTTTAGTATTGGTTTGAAGTAGAATAATTCTCACTGCCTAAGGAAATGTCGCGACTCTGGCCCCTCAACATCGCGACACCGAGCATCAGACCTAGGAGCATCTCGACGCCCATCCTTACATGTCGCGACGCCGAGACGTTCAGCTCTCGGAGTTACTCTCGCACTTTGGAGCGTCTCACAAGTGCGTATTTAGAATAAATATATGTTTTATAAAATTATTTGATATTTTAAAAAACTTTATTTTTGTTTTATAACATGTGTTGATGTTGGTTTTGATGTTAAATTAATGTTGGGTATTTTGAAAATGTTTAGGAAAGGTTAGAAGCAGTCAGGTTAAACATCGTATTGCATTCATCTTTATGCTTCCAGAGTACTGAAGGGGTGAACAAAGAATTTGAAATAAAAAAAAACATTGTGCGCTGCACACAACGCTATATTACGCGCGTTTGTTGTGCACTACATGCGCTAAAACATGTTTCTTCCTATTCTGGAGTTTCCATACTCTGATTCAGCCCTAGGTTTTTGCAATACTCGTTCAATTACTCGCCATACGCGGTCATTCAAATTATTTCGTCGTTAGATTAAATGTTAGTTAGACTAATATTTAAATTGTTGTTTTAATTAACAGTTGGACTGTATTATAGTTGATTATATATAATTGGATTATATTAATCAATATATTTGAATTAATTAATTTCAGTTTTTAGTTGATTTTATAATTGGATTATAGTAATCAATGTAATTGAGGTTAATTAATTTAGATTATATTTGATTATATAGTTGGACTATTATAATCATTATAATAAATAGTACCACAAATTGTTGATTAAATAGTTGGACTATTAGAATCAAGATATAAAAATGAAAGATTAGTGTTTAAGACATAATCCTGGGTGAAAATGTATTTAAACGACTTTAATTTTCAAATTGGGAATAAATTTCAGGATGGTCCTGGAAAAATAATAAGTTACTTTATTTGATAAAATAACATATTAAGCCTAAGCATGGAGTTAAGCAAATAAGTGGAACATGACATTTGGAATATTCATGTAATGATAACTTTGGTGCTTAATCCACTATACTTGTCATATAGACTCCTTAATTTCTTTATCAGAACTAAGGATTAGATTCTTAAAATATGATATTGAAATTGAAGGATATTCAAAGATTAGATCTTAGAAGTACTTTTAAAATTGCAATAAATAATTCTTAGAGAATTGATGACTATTCTCAAGGAGACAAAGTCAAATCACATGTCACTTTGAGTGATGTGACAATTTGATTGATTGATTTGAGTGATTGATGTGGTAGTTGAAAAGCATTAAAGGCATTTGCTTTTTGACTTTTGCTTTTTGATTTTTGGTATTTGAAAATTAAAAGTGGTAAAATATTTTATTATTTTGGAAATATAAAAAAACAATATACACTTTTTCTTTTTGACTCTCTCTCTCCCATTTTTACGGTTTCTTGGAGAAACCATTTTCCCTCTCTTTCTCTCTTCTCCCTCTCATGGCTCACTGCCGATTTCTTCTCTAATTTTTCTGGTTAGACCGAATTTGTGAGAAGTAAAGAAGATAAAGAAGTGCTAGCACACACCTTGGGTTATACATAGGTGATAGGGAAACTAAAACATGAGCTTGGAATCAAATTTGGAGCTTGAAGCTTGGAGCTTCCATGGTGCTCATCAATGGCCGGTCATGGAGGAGACAAAAACCACCAAAACTGAGCAGCCCACTGTCGTATGCATTAGCGGTGCAAGTCTCAGGTTACGACTAAATACACCTACCCTGATTGCAGACTCCCATAGACACATAGTCATACTACCAATGGGATTCCGCGGGGGGTCTATCCAGAGCGAAGCTGTTTCCCGTACCATCGGTGAAACACAACCTCCTATTACACTTGCATGAGTATCCTATACCCAAATATATGAGAACTATGCCGTTGTGCCCTCACAAACGCGCACAAGTGTAATGCTAGTCTTTTACGTATTTATCGATGTCCAATCTCGATAATACTCTGACTATGGATATTTAATGATTTATCCTTCGTGGACTGATACTGTCTCATATCATTCTCCGTCCAGGAACAAATCATAGAGACCTCTCATCATTTATACATCTATGTGATCTAATCACAAATGATAAGGGTGCAATCTCCTTTGTCACATAGTTAATTTGTACAACAACACCGTGATCTGTACAAATAGTGACGCTATGGGTCATAATTGTCCAACACGCGCGGGGCTCCGATCCGACCTGTGGAATTCCACATCCTTCTCAACAAATGCTACACCAACCTCACCTTAGTAAATCAAAGGATATAGCCTGCCATGCAGGAGTTCATAGTACACTCAGGAATAAGATCAATCCATATATGACCATCTAGTAAATAAAATAAATTTCTTCAGTTAATAGATATTATAAGATATTCATTTTTTATCTGGGTCCAGTCTTATATGATCACATCATACAAGATGCCTCCATTATCATGTCGTCATATGAACGATCTCGGATCAAAGTCGTTGTTAGGGATATGCCCTATACCCAACTTGTGGATGGGCTATATGTACATGTATTTGTAATATTTTCAATAATTAATAAAATGGAAATCTTTATTATATGTCTCTTACATAAATTATATGAATCATCAAACATTGTAATAAAGCCTTGGAGTAATAAGATGACGGCCTCCACGCCTTATGAGAATCATTACTCTCAAATGTTCCTAGTCATAGTTTTGTGAAGGATCTGGCTTTCACAAAGCAGAGAGACTAGCATGATGATATGATCCGCCCTTAAGTGGGGTAGCATATCTCATATGCTACTAGTGGAGATCCGTCTGCTTGGTGTATCACATGGATGCATGAGTTGCTCATGTCCATCGAACTGACCGCTGAAAGTTTTAACATTGAGTGTTTATCCCATGTGTCTGTGAGAACTTTCATGTATCGATTGTATGACTAGTCCTTAGACTTGAGGTATTTACAATCTTATGTGTGGATCAAATGACTTTGACATTCTCCTTCCCTGGTTCAAAAGATCCGGTCATAAGGGTATGATTGGGTCATTTTTTGAAACACATGAAGTTTGTAAAGATACAACATAGAATCGCCACTCTCTCGGATAATATTTTCTTATAAGAGTAGTATTCTAGTTCGCGGGTTGATATGTGTGATCAGTGCTTGAGACTGTGGCCGCAGCGGAAGAATCATGTGAGATTCTTGGGTTAGCACGATTCATGACACTATCAACATCATACATTTGACTATATGGGTAGACATATTCCATACCATAGGTCAAACGGTGGGGATACAGTGAGGCGAGGGACCGTATCATATGTAAATCGCATACAAAATGGGTATATATATTTCCTTCTCATTTGCGGGCCTTGATATGTTGCTAGATGTCAACCTTGGTCATTGAAATCGAACGACCATCTGATCGGAGGATAATTTATGTTCGATTAAATTATCACGATTCATTTCATTTCCAACTTGAGGGGAACCCAAAAGGTCACACACAATAAAGTCGAAATCAATGGTTAACAGTGTATAATACAAATTTAACAGCTTATATGATTGCTGTAGGAATTGTTCATAAATGGGTCAATGTGTTTAATTATTGAACAGATCATTTATAAGGTTCCATAGGTGCTTAGGGATTGGTGAATGACGATAGGGGCACTTTGGGAATTTGAATAAAAAAACGTGAATAGTAACTTGAATAGTAATTTTTTTTTATTTGTTATTTGTTTTGAATTCTAATTCGACCCAAACTCTTATTAGGGTTTTATAATCTCATTAAACCACTAAATTAAGATCCAATGGCTATGATTAAATTAGCTTTTATCCCACATCAGATTCTTAATTAATTTTGTTGTCTTTGGAGCACCTATATAAACCCAATGAATTCTTTACAAATTTTTGCACCAAACCTTTCATATCTTGGGTTCATATAAGTGAGCAACTCTAAAGTTTAAGAGTAAGCCACTGATTTTGAGGATCCTTAAGTCTAATTGACGAGAGGAATCTCAAGTTAAAAGTTTTGAGGTATTTGCATAGGCTAGCACCAAGGGCAAAATACCCGTGTACTCAAGGCGTAGTCTTGCCGTTGAGTTTTGGCTTTGGTGTGTGCACCTTTGGAGGCCACACACTTGGGTGGCTTTCTGGAACGTGGAAGAGCTTGCTGAGTTCGATAAAAGTTTGTAGATTGGAGGGTGGACTGGAGGATTCTTCGGTTCAAGTAAGTCTTTTTCTTTCTTTATTTTAATTAGAGTTCTTATGATAGTTAGCATGTTTAGGTTTATATTATCTGCATGTTTTTTGATTTTTTATGCTTAGAATATATAGTAATATGTCTAGGCTTGTAGAATAATAAAAACAAATGGGTCTTGGGCAAAGGGATAACGGCATCATAATTTTTTAATTTTCCGCTGCGCACTCGCGGCCGCTTCCCAACAGTCATCATACAAGTATATAATGGACCGCGGCTATAGATAAACCATAAACAAAGTACCCGTTTTGCTTTCTCTCTATGGACTTTTTTAGATTACTAACTTCAGACTTAAATCCTCTTATGTATCACACAGACACTAAGTCTGAAAGCACATGAGTAATCAATAGTAAACAAGATAAATTATAATACACGATTTAAATCAAATAACTTTGATAAATGAATTATGCATCTATTATTTCAATAAACAATTCTGTTTACAATACATGAAGCTCTTGGGCATATATCTCAACAATCTCCCACTTGAACTAGAGCATCCTGGGATAAAATATCGTCTAGAGAGAGATAACGATTAATTTGGAATTAATCGGTAAATTAATATATTCGATATATTAAACGAAATTAGATTTCGACGCGGAATTAAAATTAGATTTTAATTCAGGCTAACGAATTAATTTAGAATTAATTCGTTAGCGACGTGAATAGTGAATTCGCTAAGCGTAATCATTTAATTACGACGCGACGGAAAAGTTCGTTAATTTGGAATTAGCGAACCCAAGCCCGAGTGTGATTGCGAGCGCATTCGTATTTCAAATTCGAGTGCGGCGTCGCAAGTCGCATCAAGCGTCAAATCATTCGTGACATCAAGCGTCAAATCAAATGTCACTTTGAGTGATGTGACAACTTGTCACTTGATTGAATGAAAGATGTGACTTTGATGTAGTTGGTAGTGGTTGGAAAAGGCTTTTAAAAGTTGATGGTAATATATTGTTACATATATTACTTTGACTTTTGAAAAGTGTATATCATATATTAATTTTAGAAATTAATATATAAGATATACCAAACCATTTTTCTTACAACTAATATACAACTCTCTCTCTCCCATTTTCTCTCTTCATGTTCACGCCCAAATGGGCAAATAGCTTACTGGTTTTAACCAGTAAAAACGTGAGCAGTTGGGAAGCTTGGAGTGGGATTTTGTGGCAAAATCTCAAGTGCTAGCACACTTACGGAACAAGCGAAGGTGGTAGGGAGGTTCACCCATGAGCCGGGATCCGTTCGACGAAGCTTGGAGCTCCGTTTCGCAGCTCAAAAACAGAAGACGGAAGGCAGTGAACTGCACAACCAGTGAGCAGTCCACGCCCAATGTAGTGAGGTTTTTGAAATTTTGTTGCTTGCCGCGTCTCTCAACCGATCGATGTGAGTATTCCGCTACCTCCATTGATGTGTTCAGACATGATTTTCATTGCTTGTTTGATCTTGGGACCTAGAATAAACCTAACAATGGCATCAAGAGCCTTAGGTTCAAGCATGAAAAATGTAGGGCTTAAAATTTGGGTAAATTTGTTTTGAGCATGATTTGAATAAATTGATTGTTTGAGTATGCTTATAACATGTCTAATTGCATTTTGGTTGGACCAATTTTTTGAAAATTAATTTGGAATAATTTTCCCCAAAATATTGATGTTGGCCGAATTTAAAGGGAATTTTTTAATTCTTGGAATTTTTTGATTTTGATTCATTAGATGAATTAGAATCATTTAGGATGATGTTAATTTAAGGTCAATTGGATTGAATTTTGAATTGAACATAAATCCCTAATTTTTCCCCTTGGCCGAATTGGTGTATGCCCTTGAATGTCTTGGTGATTTTGATTTTGTGACATTGGATGTGTATGAAATCAAATTGGATGGTGATTTAATGTCGATTGTGGGTTCAATTGGATTGAAACCGAATCAGACACAAAATCCTTCCTTGGCCGAGAGCATGAAGCATGTAAATGGGTTTGATTTTTCATTTTGTGTGTTGGACATATAATAATGAGTTGAGTATGATTAATTAGACTAATATGATGTTTTGGAAATGTTGATTTAGTTGATTAATCATATTATACACTTTAGGTAATTAAATTGCTAAATTGGATTTATGTAATTTAATTATTTGAGGCCTTAAATTGGATTTGGGCTTCTAATGTTGTATTTGGGCCTATTGGGCTTGATTTTATCAAGTTGGGTTTAGGCCAAATGGATTGGATCCAATTGGGCCCAAAACCTTAACCATAAAGCCCAAATGCGACTAATGAACCTTTAAAGTTCAATTGGGCCTAATGAGCCAATATTGATTTATGGGCTTATGGGGTAAATCCCGGATTTGACTTTGGTTATCGGTTTGACCCGAGTTGAGCAAAAGTCCACGCCTTAAGAAATCAATTAAAAGCCCATTGGACTTAATTGAATTGACGTTGGACGTTAATCGGTCTTTGAGACGCGTTACGATTAAATTTGGAATTTAAATCGTAAAAGGTTTATTAATAAAGTGAAATATTTAATTTGGAATTGAATAGTGAATTAGTATTAAATACATGTTAAATTGGATTTAATGATGTAGTTTAATTTAATTCAAGAATTCGTACTTTGAGTACTTATTCGCAAAAACGAGTTTGACTCGAGCAAAATCAAATCGTTGTTTGAACATTGGATGATCACATAATTATCAGATTAATTAATTTGATTAGATTGATTGATAGCATGCTTATGTGTGAATACGTGGTTGATGAATGAATAATGTATATCGGATGGATATTAGATGGGTGGGCAATTTTGGAAATTGTTGTAATAAATTGATTTATTAAATTGGACCTGCGTGTCCAGCCTTATCACCTCTATTCTCTTTGTATCTCTTCTCACCTATTCCCCTCAATGTAAATGAGGTTTCTTTAGAAGTGTAGTGTAACGGGTAGAAGTAGTACAAGTGCTAGCTTGAGTGAGAAAGGGAGAGATTTGATCTAGGATCAATGTAAAGTATCCATCCACATATTATTATTTTATTTCATACTCGCTTTATTATGTATTTAGAATGCATGTTTAAGGGTGTATGATGATGAGACCTTAACAAAGATAATTAAATTGGTAGCCAATTTGCACGTAAAAACCCTCAACAAATATCATGCGTTTTTCCTTCCATTGTGATTCTTACTCAAGATCCGAGATTGGCATGTTGTTGGCCAAAGTCAAGCCCCTGTCCGTCGAAGATGTGTTTGAATCACGAAGCTTTGTTCCATATTGGTGTCTTGTCCAAGTTGTGGTTTGTTGGCCAAAGTCAAGACCACTTCTTGTCCATCGACATTGATTACGAAGCTTCCATGGTCAATGGGTCCGCGCTTGACTGGGATCATTAGGTTTGTTGTGCCAAAGCCAAGGCCTAGTTGATTCAGAGGAAAAAGGTTAGGGTATATATTGGATATATAGGCATATATGAGATATATGTTTCGGACTTGGATGTCCACCTACTAGATCTAGGAGTTGGATGATATCCAATTGATCTTCGAGATCTACCTAGTTAATTATTATACAATTTGTTGGCCAAAGTCAAGATTGTGTGATATTTAACGGGATCCTAGCCCACTAGGAAACACGGTTTCCCGAGTACTCGACAGAGGGTTAGAGACTTGCCGAAAAATAGTGGGAGGCAAGAATTGAATTTGCAATATTCGTTCAATTACTCGCCATACGCGCTCAAACAAATATCATTCGTCGTAATATTAAATGTTAGTTGGACTAATATTTAAATTTTGTTTTGATTAAACAGTTGGACTGTATTATATTTGATTATATAATTAGATTATAGTAATCAATATATTTGAATTAATTGATTTCAATTTACAGTTGATTTTATAGTTAGACTATAGTAATCAATGTAATTGAGGTTAATTAATTTAGACTATATTTGATTATATAGTTGGACTATTATAATCATTATAATATATAGTACCACATATCGTTGATTAAATAGTTGGACTATTAGAATCAAGATTAAAATTGAAAGATTGGACATTTAAATATAATCTTGGATTAAAATATTTAAATGGTTTAATTTTCAAATTGGGAATTAAATTTCAAGATAGTCCTGGAAATAAATAATAAGTTATTCTATTTGATAAAATAACCTATTATGCCTAAGCCCAGAATCAAGCAAATAAGTAGAGCATAATCTTTGGAAGACTTATGTGATGATGACTTTAGTGCTTGATTCATAATACTTGACATAAATCTATGTTTAGATTTAAGAAGTATTAAAATTGCAATTAATAATTCTTGGAGAATAAATGACTAATCTCAAGGAGATAAAGTCAAACTTTGCAATTAAGCTAGTAGCGCAAGGCGCACCTTACTTCAATATTCTAGAAACCCAAGGCTTGGCCAGAGGCTTCTGAAATATTGGAAAGGGCAAAGGCAAAATCATTATGATCTTCTGGGAAGATAAAGGACATATCCCAAAGTGACTGTCGTTTGGATATGGCAGACACGAAGGAATTAAAGAAAGGGCGAGGCTCTGACTTTAAAAATTATTTGTCAAAGTTATGTTCACTACTAGTATTGAAATTAGATTTTAAATACTTAGTGTGGTACATAAAATATATGTATTGATGTTCAGAATCCGCTATGAGCTGGATACTGACTTCAAGTTGAGATTGCTCTACGAATCGGAAACGGGACGAAAGTCGCTGTTTCGACTGTAGATACCTAAGTTTAGGAACTACCCTTCGGGTGTGTACTTAAATTAGGAACTGTCATAATGTAACTAGTTGGACTAGTAACATTATCTCTATATCAGTGTTTAATCCGTTGCGGATAAACCTTTATATTCTAGAACACTAAAGTGTTTCATTATATAAAGATGATACTGAGATAAACACATTAGATGTGAGAAACAATATTTATATTTTGAATATAATTAAAATCTCAAACATATAAAATGACAAATAAATAGCTCAAATTGATTTGATCAATAGAGACTTATTTATGGCATTGTTGTCTAGGACACAATTGAACAAGACTCGTATATCCACACTTTTGAAGAGTGGGTACTAGGACTGATTTGACTATTCAAATAAAGTCTGCGAATCTAGTTTATTAGGTAAAGTACCTAAAACACTATTTACTTGGTAATAGTGAAAAAGCCACCGATCTGTTAGCCCTATTCATTGTGAAGATAGTGGGCCCATATCTAGCTAGGCTAGATGTGAACATGAATATTTCGTGACCTTAGCGGATGTGGCATCACGTTATGGTTATGTGTTTCTTTTGAAGAACACAGATCGGAAACTTTTATAGTTTCGACACGAAGTAGAAAAACAGATCGGCTATAGTATTATACCGCCACGGTAAGACCGTAATGGAAAATACTTAAGCAGTAAGTTTCATACGTACATGAAAGAGTACGGTATTATTTCAGATGAGGACTCCTCCCGAGACACGTCAGTTTGACGGTGTGTCCGAACTAAAAACTGAATTTTGTTGGACAAGATAAGGTTAAATTATGAGTCGCTCTGAGCTATCATTTCCTTCAACAGGATATGTGTTAACAGTACAAAAACGTATTTAGAATAAGGTTCCATGAAAATCTGTTTGACAGATGTCATATAGGATATCGACAGGGAAGAAACAGGGTTTCACACTCCTGAAAATTTGGGTATGCCAGGCATAACGTTTGGATGATACCAAACTAGAACCCAAATTGGATAAGTGCCAATGTTGGTTGTCCTAAAGGAAACCATAAGTATAGTACTTATAAATCTCACATGAGAACAATATAATTGTTGCTCACCATGCGGTTTTTCCTAAGAGGAATACCGATATGCAGTGGTCAGTGGGAGGATAGTGATACTCGATGAAAATCGGAGTAATACTGTTCGAAGCACGAAATCCTTAATGGAACACAAACGGTTCATCAAGGATGAATTTATACCATTAATCTTCGAATACACAAGAACATCGTAGATCGGATAGAATCAGAAAACAACCTGGGGTATGGGTTTCTGATGTCACCTCATAAAGATGTCAATCTTATTGAGGAAGACAAACCGACTACGTTTGAGGAAGTGATACAAGGTATCGACTCCATTTATGGCAAAGTGCCATGAGTCCTAAATGGATTCCATGTATACCAACTATGTTTGGACACTAGTTGATGTACCACAAGACATTATGCCTATTGGTACATTAAACGTCTTCAAGGAAGACATACATGGATGGCAACATACCAACGTACAAAGCTAGGCTTGTGACGGAAAGGTATCGTTATCAACATTGTGTTAATAACGGTTCAACCTTTTACCTGTTGCCACTGTAAATCCATTTGGATAATGCGTGCTGAAGCTGTACATTTCATTTATGAAATGTGTCAGTTGTAGATCAAAATCGCTTTCCTGAAAAGGAAACCTTTTGGAGGATGTTTCAACATCCTGACGATTTTGTATAACCAAAAAACAAGGTTTTGGGTTATTCGATCCATGTTTGGATTGAAGCAAGCATAAGGTTCTTAGAACTGACGTTTTGAAATAATCATAATGGTTCATGATTTTACTCAAAACGAAATAATTATTGTGTATATAAGGAGGTTAGGGGGAGGGAGCGCACTGACAGTTAAATTCCCATATAGCAATTGATGAAAGCTTGGCTTTCAATAGAAATTCTCCGTAGAATTCTGGGGGTAACAACCTTTATTCAAGGAATAAAGATCTACTGGGATAGATTTGGAGTTGTTAACACTCTCTGGGAAATTGTACATTTAAAATGTACTTGTATTGGTGTCTCATACGCTTCGAGCATATGGAGTCACGATCAGGTCAATCCAAGTGATAGTCACTGGATTGAAGTAAAGAACATCTGTTAGTATCTCAGAGAACTAAAGATGCTATCTTAAACTATGGAGAAGGGGAACTTGAAGTGACTGGGATCACTGCTGCAAGTTTCCAAACAATTAAATACTACGGTACTATAAAAGTTTGAACACTGGGACAGTGAGCTGGAAATATTCCGAGCAAGATAACTGTTGCCGAATAAACAACAAATGCGGATTATTGCTGCAGCTGAGGCGGAAAAAGAAGCCATTTGGATCAAAAATAAATCTAATTAGATTAGATATAGTTCTGTTAGCTGCTGAGCTAGGCGTCAGCACAGGCTAAGGAATTAAAGGTCTCATCGACGATCCAGATATATACTTCTATATTCATCTGATTCGTTCAGATCATACATCGTGGCGATGTGATGATCGTATAAATCGCATCGGATGATAATCATGCAAATCCGCTGACGAAAACCTTTTCTCAGCAATTTGAGCGAACCGTACATAGTTCGGGTGTTAGACACTCGAGTGACTGGCTATGTGCCAAGTGGGAGATTGTTGGATAATATGACCCATAGCGTCACTATTTGTATAGATCATGGTGTTGTTGTACAAATTAACTATGTGACAAAGGAGATTGCACTCTTATCATTTGTGATTAGATCACCTTAGATGTATAAATGATGAGAGGTCCCTATGATTTGTTCCTGGACGGAGAATGATATGAGACAGTATCAGTCCACATAGGATAAATCATTAAACATCCCTAGCCGGAGTATTATCGAGACAAGACATCGATAATGCGGAATAGGCTAGTATTGCACTTGTGCGCGTTGTGAGGGCACAACGGCATAGTTCTCATATATTTAAGTATTGGATACTTATGCAAGTGCGATAGGAGGTTGTGTTTCACCGATGGTACGGGAAAACAGCTTCGCTCTGGATAGACACCTCGGAATCCATTGGTATTATGACTATGTGTCTATGGGAGTCCGACATCAGGGTAGGTGTATTTGGTCTTAACCTGAGACTTGCATCGCTAATGCTTACGACAATCAATATACTTTGGTTGAGGTCGTCTAGGACTCTAACCGGTTCTATGTACGCCAATACTGGGTATATTGAGAATCGTAGAGTGTTGGGTGTGATGTCAAGACGGAAGTATCACTCCAGTCATAGTGGAGATGATGTCACGCAGGATACGGTACTAGTGCTCTTAAGTGATGCGCATCCAATCGTGATATTATGACTAGGTCATGAATATCCGATTATAGAGACTAGTTACCAGACATCCGACATGTGCTTCGGACGGGGCAGACACTTATCCAGCCCCAGCCCTAGCACGTGACTATCCGATACTGGACTGACATACGCAATACTTGGTATACTACGCTTGATATAGATCTTAATATTCTTAGATGAATATGACCGGAGATTTTGGTAGACATCGTGCTTTGCTAGGAGCCGACCTTGTCTCGTAAATCGGTAGAACGTAGTACTTGGTCGCTTCCGGGGATCTCATGGGTCGCTTCCCGATAATCCACCGATGACGCATAACTCGCACTCTTAAATAATCTGGGATTATATAGAAGAGAGAGAAAATTAATCTAGGATTAATTACGGAGATATTATCTGGGATAAAATATCGTCTAGAGAGAGATAACGATTAATTTGGAATTAATCGGTAAATTAATATATTCGATATATTAAACGAAATTAGATTTCGACGCGGAATTAAAATTAGATTTTAATTCGGGCGAACGAATTAATTTAGAATTAATTCGTTAGCGACGTGAATAGTGAATTCGTTAGGCGTAATCATTTAATTACGACGCGACCGAAAAGTTCGTTAATTTGGAATTAGTGAACCCGAGCCCGAGTGTGATTGCGAGCGCATTCGTATTTCGAATTCGAGTGCAGAGTCACAAGTCGCATCAAGCGTCAAATCATTCGTCACATCAAGCGTCAAATCAAATGTCACTTTGAGTGATGTGACAACTTGTCACTTGATTGAATGAAAGATGTGACTTTGATGTAGTTGGTAGTGGT
This sequence comes from Zanthoxylum bungeanum, assembly GCA_019454045.1. NCBI lineage: Eukaryota > Viridiplantae > Streptophyta > Magnoliopsida > Sapindales > Rutaceae > Zanthoxylum > Zanthoxylum bungeanum. The sequence continues at coordinate 160,461 of SKCR01027701.1, forward strand.
TGGAAAAGGCTTTTAAAAGTTGATGGTAATATATTGTTACATATATTACTTTGACTTTTGAAAAGTGTATATCATATATTTAATTTTAGAAATTATATATAAGATATACCAAACCATTTTTCTTACAACTAATATACAACTCTCTCTCTCCCATTTTCTCTCTTCATGTTCACGCCCAAATGGGCAAATAGCTTACTGGTTTTAACCAGTAAAAACGTGAGCAGTGGGGAAGCTTGGAGTGGGATTTTATGGCAAAATCTCAAGTGCTAGCACACTTACGGAACATGCGAAGGTGGGGGAGGTTCACCCATGAGCCGGGATCCGTTCGACGAAGCTTGGAGCTCCGTTTCCCAGCTCAAAAACAGAAGACGGAAGGCAGTGAACTGCTCGAACTGCACAACCAGTGAGCAGTCCACGCCCAATGCAGTGAGGTTTTTGAAATTTTGTTGCTTGCCGCGTCTCTCAACCGATCGATGTGAGTATTCTGCTACCTCCATTGATGTGTTCACACATGATTTTCATTGCTTGTTTGATCTTGGGACCTAGAATAAACCTAACATCTTCTTCACGCCCTTGGGGCTGTTTTCTCACTGGTTTTGGCAGCTGACTGCCGTGAGCCAAGAGGAAAATGGAAGCTTAGAGTTGCGATTTTGTGACAAAATTGGGAGTGCTAGCACACTACGAAGTCATGCGAAGGTGATAGGGAAGTCCACCCATGAGCCTGGAATCATTTGACGAATCTTGGAGATTGGATTCTTGACCTCAAAAATCGAAAATGCAGTGGGCTATGACAGTGGACTGCTGAGCATGCAGTGAGCAGAAACTGAGTTTTTGTTCGTCAAAACTTTGCTCAACCGATCGATGTGAGTATTCTGCAACTTCGTTGATTTATATTCGCACTTAATTCATGCTTGTTCAATGATCTTGGGACCTTAGCAAACACCAACACTTCCCTTGCGAGGGGTGAGTGCGGCCTTAAATCATTTCCCAGTTCACACTGGGTGGCGACTCATTTATTCTCCGGTTTAGTCCCCCGCGGGCTACATCGTACTCCCGACCGGGTCTCGAGCCTGGAACAGCGTCGCTGATTTCTGTGTCCTGTAGTATGTTACCATGTATGTTGATAATACCTGTCAAATGAGCATATGAAGTTCCAATTTAATTAAATAATATGGAAATTCACGAATTTAAATAATGTAAAATGAAACAAACAAAAATTAACTTGTTATGAATTAGGCTGAGATACGTCTCATGAGTGGAAATTCCTTACACAGCTATCTCAAACACAATTCCACTTGGTTAGTCAAGTTTAAAACATAAAAACACAAATTTTTTTTTTACTAAAAACTAGGAAAAAAAACACAACGAAAAATAAAAACAAGATACTAGTCAACTATTTCTCTCCCCCAAACCTAATTGAGACATTGTCCCCAATGTCTAAAAATAATAAGAAAAGTTTAGAAGACACTACCTGGTTAGCGTGAAATTCTACATCTAAAAGAAAACTAAAGGTTAAGATCCAAATTTATCTGACGCTTCTTACCACGATCATTATTAGACCAGTTTATCTTGGAAAGGATAGAGTCAATTTTTAGTTCGAAGGCTAAGAGTTGGTCAATTAAATCATTGGATGTTCTGGCACTGAAGATGATATCTTTTACAGGTTTTGAAAGGAATCCATTTCTCCTGGCATATTCAAGAAACACAAAAAGAAAATAAAAAAATACATCAACATTAAACAATCCAATTTGTTTCTGGTGTATGTTCAAGTTCGCCCAAGATATCACTATGAAAATTTCTTCCATCGTGCCCAAGCTACTTGGAAAAATAATAAAAACATCAGCATGATTAATCATTTCAATAATTCATTCAGAAATACTTGATACAATGCATTCCTCTATGTTTGGTTGTCTGATAAGATTTACGTCCGCCAAGGTTTTGGAATGATCCCCAAAACTTGACTACCTCCTTCTTGTACGACTTTTGAAATATATCCCATCAGCCCAAGATTGCCACCGCCATATACTAAGTGCATATTTCTCTCAGCTATGACTCTACCCAATTCTTTTGCTGCTTCAACAAATTATGGTTTAGATCCAAAACTAGTCCCGTAAAACAAATAGATATTCATGATTCGTCTTCTTGAAGTTGTTTCCATTTTTTTTACTCTCTCTCTAATCTGGATGTGTTGAAGAAAAAATAATGAGCTAAATTTATAGATCTTGAAAAAAGGGTGAGTGATAATTGCACTAGAACCTGTCAGATGACAATTATTAGCTGAATAGTAAAATAAATCGTGAAAGTCAAATAGTCTGGATTTTGTCAATAAAAAAAAAATTTAACAAAACAAATCATAATTATTTGTTAAAGATAAAAAATCAAAATTATATACATGTAGTAACGGTTTGAATGACATCTATGGGTCAGGAACAAGCTTCCCATCCAATTTTCTTATAAATTGGCAAACAGGGTCTTTTAAAGTCAGAATCCAGAGACTCAATTGTTGTATTTCTCTTAGAAACTGTGTATGTAAATTGTGAATTGCGTGATAAACATATCCACTAGGATGCGTCTCAAGAGTAAATGATATGTCATCTAACTCCTTACTCATGCCATCCTTGTAGACACTGCATTTTTGCATGAGCCCGATGATGAGCCTCATATGGAGGCACTACTTGGAAAAGGTACGGAAGTTGCGAAAAATGAATGTCTGAAGGAAGGAAAACCTCCAAAATTATCCAGCCTCGAATTTGGATTCGAACTCACTAGCCAGCCTCGAATTCGCTCAGCCATTGTTTCAAACCTTAGCCTCGGACAAGCCCAAAACACCTTCAACCGACCCATTACCCTGCAACCCACACAATCGGCCCATGTAGCCTAAGAAGACACCATGCACACCCAAAAAAAAAAAATCCCATGCAATTCACATGTGCAAATTCCCTCATCAACACTTTCCAATTTAACAAGATATGAAATCCCATCCTTTCCAATAAACAAGATTTGAAATCATCCTCATCACCAAAATTATAAGATTCTTTCCGAAAATAAATTTCCCAAAATAAACATGATTTTTTTCCTCGTTTATAGAACCTCCAAATCATTATAAAAGAGAGACCAAATCATCAAAGTGAAAGGAGGCCTTGGATGGCTAGACACACGACCAAAAAACCCTTGGAGGCTTCTCTTCTTCTTCTAAGCTTGGGCGTAAACAAACAAAAAACCCTAGGCTCTCCTTTATTCTTCTCATCACCGAAAAAATAGCCAACAAATCACCCCAAAAATGTGAAATAACAAACACAAATAGCCAACAAATCACCTAAAAAAGACGTGAAGCAACAAACACAAACAACCAACCAATCACCCAAAAACAACCAGCAAAAACCGTGAGCCATAACACCAAAAACAACAAGCCAAAACAAAAAAAAAAAAGCAGCCAAAAATAGCAAAAATAGAAGCCCAAAAACAACCAAAACAGCATCAAAAAAATCCCCAAAACCGAAGCCAAAAATAACAAAAATAGCAGCCCAAAAATAATCAAAACAGCAGCCATAAACAGCAAAAACAGCCAAAATAACAGCCAAAAATAGCAAAAATAGTAGCCCAAAAACAATCAAAACAGCAGCAAAAAACAACTAAAACAACAGTCAGAAATAGCAAAACAGCACCCAGAAATAGCAAAACAGCAACTAGAAAATAGCAAAACAAGCATAAACCTTGAAACCAAGCTTCAATCCTTCCGGCGACGACCTAACACACCTCCGAGAAAGCAACTTAAAAGGTAAGACCTGAGGGCACCCTTACCACATTTATTTTCATAGTTTTGGACGCTGCATGTCTGGCTGGATGTGAAATAGGTTTAGCCGGGTATGCGAAGTCCTACATCAAAGACGACCAAATTTCTGGTCACATTATTTTTCTTCTTCGGTATTTTATTATTTATTTTTTTTACCTATTAAGTGTTATTTATCTTTTTATTTATTTATTTATTCACTTTCATCGTTATTTTATTATTTCTCATTTAGTTTATTATTTATTTTTTTGTCTATTTATTGTTATTTTTTTATTTCAAATTTATTTTATTTGTTCATGTTGGTGATTATCCGCATATGCATTATTATATTATTTCATGTTTATTTTTTTATTTACATTGCATTAATGTTTATGTGTGTTATTATCCATTGTGGTATATCGGATGGAAACCCATACGTAAATTTCGTAGCCGAGTCCGAATGGATAGTAGTGGGTTTGTACTTGGGATATAATTCCACGTGCCACTCAGGAAATATTCATACATGCGTGATTAACCCCCTCTTTTGTTTTCTATTTATTTATTCACGCTTTTCCCATTTTGATTGATTTTCTTTATTGCATCTCATACTTCTTAATTTAATATGCTTTTGGAATCGTGTTATTGTGATTATTATTTGCTCAGGTATGTTATTACATTTTTATTTTCTTTTATGTATGAATTACATTAAGACTTGTCTATACCATTTTGTGAACCCGTCCATTATACTGGCATAAGTAAGGGACCATTTCAAACCCAACAGTTTGAGGTCTTCCATTGCGATGGGTGAGTGCGGCCTTAAATCTTTTCCCAGTTCACACTGGGTGGCGACTCCTTTATTCTCCGGTTTAGTCCCCCGCGGGCTACTCCGTACTCTCTACGGGCTGCGAGCCCAATAGTGTCGTGGTCGCCTAAAATCATAGGCATAGCGGTAAACCCCACTTCCCTCATACAGATGACGACTCCACTAGGGATAGAGAATCGGCCCTAAAATAATGCCTTGTTGTGTCTGTTGCTTTGACTTTGGTCACCCAAGTCTCATATATTTTACATACCCTTTTTACCCCGATGGCGTCATGTATCGTGAAGTCACTTTCACTCAAGGCGGCAGATCTTTATGTGATGATAACCATCACCCGTTGGCACGTACCCTAGGGTATAAAAAAGGCGCGCTCACTTGGTCGCTCGAACCCTTGACTGGGGAGACCTAGTTGTGAGCAACCATTCGCCCATGAGAGCCTTATCCATACCCTTGAAAGCCCACATATGAACCATAGTTATATGTCATATAGAAGCTACCCCCCAATGCTTGTGTTTGGGCCTATTATCATTTGGATCCATTTAGGCCTCTCGTCATAGGATACGAACTTGTTGGGCCACTTAAACTGGGACGAGTTCGTATCTTATGATGGTTGGGCCAAAAGTTTTCAAAATGATGATGGACCACCTTGTGTTTGGGCCCCTTATCATTTGAAGTTATTTAGCCACATTATCGCAAAAGTGTAAACCTGTTGGGTCTTTTCAACTGGGACAAGTTTGCACCTCGCAATAATCTGATTAAAAGCTTTAAAATGATAACGGGCCCACTTGTATGAAAATCCTGATGGGCTTAGAAGGTCCAAACATGATCCGAATATGCCAAACGCATGTGTTTGATATCCACACTGGCTTTCATCCAGGAAGGATACGCCTTGTTATGGCATATTTGTATACTTTTAGATACCTCCAAGACCATCCCCGCCACAACCATGATTACTGAGGGCCCAATTCATCATTTTTAGACAATGGCACGATCCCATAATAGGCTTAGTCAATCTTGTAAATGGGCGGTCTTTGTCTTTTACCGATGAAAAGGGACCGAGGTAGCCAAGCTTCACCCCTGTAGCGTATGAGAGAATGATTTTGTGTACCCCACATTGGTGCATAAAATAAGCCGTACCTAGGACAGAAATGGACTTACCATGAGTGTGTGAGGGATAAGGTCGGAATGATATATGCTATTTTGATAACCACATGCATCTCATGCATCTCATACATCTCATGCATACATGCATCATGCTAACCCCTTTTTTTAACAGCCATCATAGATATCTGTTGGGTTAGAGAAGAAGGAAGACTTGCCAAGAAAAGGTTAGCAACCATGGATGCGTTAGACAGTGAAGGTTCCCGCCTGGATCAATTTGAGACCAACATCACCAAAATTACCGAGCAACTACAAGCTTTGACCAATGCTATGGCCAATCCGACAGTACCCTACAAAGTGGGAATGGAGAACAATGGGGATGGAATGTGTGAGGAGCCCCCGAATAGGATGAGTGAAGAAATCCCTATTTTTGATGATGAAATGGCTGAATGTGCCGCGAGAAGGATAGCCAGGCACCAGGCAGAGTTGCAGAAACTCAGAGAACAAGTAGAGTCAGTTACCCGCAAGATGAAGGGAAAACATGAAGATCTATTAGACTATGATGCAATGACATTCGAAGAGCAACTGCCTCCTCAATTTAAGATGTCTAACATGGCCAAGTTCAACGAAAACGGAGATCCTCGGGTCCATCTCTGACAATATGTTTCAGTGATGAGTTCAGTGGGTTTGTCGAAACGCCAGATGTAGAAGATGTTTGGGATGTCACTAGAAGGGGCGCCCGTAGTATGGTATCATGGCTTAGAGAAAAAGGTCAGGGATGACTGGAAGGCATTAACAGAGGCCTTTCTGAACCAATATGTCACAGACCTGGAGATAGACTTGTCGCTCCGTGACCTAGAAAACACCAAGCAGAAGTTAGAAGAAAGCTTCAAAGAGTATGTGGATCGCTGGAGAAACCAGCTCTTGAAGATGCAGACATGGCCCTCGAAGAAGGAGCAAATTAAGATGATCATTAAGGGCACCAAGCCCTCCATTTATAAAAAGTCGAGGAGAATGACCTCCATGATTAGTGACTTTTGACAGTAAAGAGAAACTGTCATGGATATCGAGGAAGAAAAAGCCGAGAACAGAAATTTTTATGACTAGAATAGAAAGACCATTAGGGGGCCTTCAGGGACCAAGCCCGCTCTCGCTGAGATCGCTTCCATCGGAATTAGGCGATTCTCTAATTTTGGTAGACTTTTGTCAAAGGTGTTTGAAAAGATGAAGATGCAATGACTCCTAAAACCCTTAGAACCTAAACCATTTCCAAACCATGTGCCGCACTACTTCGACCTAAACCTATACTGTCACTTCCATTAGGAAAAAAGCCACGAAATTGACAACTGCGCTCGCCTCAGACATGAGATCCAAAACCTCATTGACACCCATAAGATACTCGACCTAGAAAAAGAACAACCCAACACACTCTGAAACAATCTACCCAACTACCACTCCGTTCCTCTACCCACCTACATGATCAACTCCGGCCTGCCTGAAAACTTTGTCCTCCAAACTCTCAACCACTAAGCTTCCTGTATGGGGATATGGGACAACAGTAGTTAAGATGAAAGAGAGCAGGGGAGAGATTTCTGGGAAAACTTCTCGAGCAGTGACAATGAGGAGGTTGCAAAAGAGGAAAATAAATGGGAAGAAGAACTACTGCAGTTGGATAATCTGACGCTCGAAAAAAGCAAGAAGACAGAAGAAGACAAGACTGCAAATTATGAAGATGTCTATTTTTCTGACTTATTTAATTATAATCCTGCATTTATTAATTATAAAGACATTGATTTTGCTTACTTGTTCGAGTCTTTTCCTGTTAGTCTGCATCATAACACGCATGACATGGGCATATTTGACATTAACTTAAGAAAGACAAATGCATTTAGTCTTGGTACATTTGAAAACCCCAAGGAAATTTCAATTGCAAGTGAGGTTACCTTTGATGAGCGGAAATAATTAGAGAGAATATTAATAAAATATGCAAAATTATTCGCCTGGTCCTATGAAGACATGTCAGGACTAGACAAGGGGATTGCCCAGCACATGATACCAACTTATTCGAACATGAGGCCATTATATTAGAAGCTCCGAAGAATGAGACCAGAGTGGGCCAAAAAATTAAGGGAGAAGAAGGAAGAATCACCGGCAAAAAAAAAATACATAAAAGGAAGTTAGAGATTTTCTTGAAAAATCCTGTATATCAGTCGATTCATAGATGAGCCCATCGTCAAGCTGTTGAGGAAAGACCAGCCTGTGGAGTGGAATAGGAAATGTCAAGAAGCTTTTGATAAAATCAAAGTATACTTGGTTAAACCGCCCGTCTTGAAACCCCCAAGGCCGGGAAACCCTTGGTGTTGTATTCAGCCATAAAACCTGAAGCACTGTGGGCGATGATGGTACAGACAGATGAGACAGGGGTGGAATATGCAGTCTATTACCTCAGTAAGAAGATGCTTCCACATGAAACCCACTATCAAGTGGCGAAAAAAGAGAATAAATATATTTGGCGGTGATGTAGGCTAGATGGCCAAGTTCATAGCCCGTAACATAATATGTCGGTACGGAATGCCATATCATATAGTGACAGACAATGAAGTCCAATTTTAGAAGTACCGGATGGAGGCATGTTTCCAGTGGAAATAGAAATACAATCAATGCGGGTACTAGCAGAGGCGAGATTGCCTGAGTAGGAATGGGCCTCGCAGAGGTTCGAACAGCTAGCATTACTGGTTGAGAAAAGGATAAAGGCCTTGTACCGCATGCAGCTATACCAGAAAAGGTTAGCCTGGGCATTCAACAAGAGAGTGAGTCCCACCAAGATCAGGGAAGGTGATCTAGTGCTCAATCTGTCAAAGCCACTGATAATGGACCCAAGGGGAAGGTTCAGGCTCAATTAGGAAAGGCCATACCTAGTCAAAAAATGTGATGGGGAATGGGGCAGTCAGATTGTCAGATTTGGAAGGGAACGAGTTCACCGAGCCCATCAACATGGACATGCTGAAGCAATACTTTGCATAAAGAAAAATAAAAAGAAAGGCTCGTTGGGTTGAAAATCCATAAAGGACACCCAAGCAAAATATAGAGCATGTGTGAGCAAGAAAAATGGCTAATTGTAAAATTTGTGAGGATTAGTTAGCAACAGAGGTACCCTTGCAATGTAGTTTATTTCCTACTTATATACTAAGAAGTAATGCAAATGTCTTTATTGAAACAAATATTCAAGATGTTCAGAAATTGCATAAATTCCAACTAACCGGGAAAGATTAGAGTCAAGTGATTATAAATCACGTCTTTTGTTTCTTAGATGATGGACCAAGGTCAGAAGATCTAGGAGAAGAACTCCAAGAATGGAGAGGAACCTCGGGAATGAGGACGAGTAAAGAACCTTGAGAATGAGGATAGATCTAAAAAAAAATAAAAAATTTTAGCTTGCTGAGTTGAAAACCTGAAAAGGCGACCCAGACGAGATAGAGCATTCCGCTAAGTTGAAAATCTGAAAGGAAAACTTAGGCAAAAGATAAAAAGGACTTGTAGCTCAATGGATGAAGCACGAGGAAGTACCTTTTCCGCATCCTCGGGACAACAAAGGAAAGCTTCGGGAATCAGAAGACATGATTTTCAGTATCCGAGAAGGGTAGTGAGAGAAAAATACAAGCCGATAATGGCTGCAAACTCATCAGTGAGAGGATATATTTCGAAATCTGGGAATCATAAGACATGATTTTCAGTATCCAGAAAGAATTAGGCCGCTTTCAAGAAGGCGTAATCTACTTTGAGCCGATGCAGGTTGCGAACAAAAGAAAGCTGAGCCAGGTTTGGGGTGACCAGTCTACCACCCCGGGAATAAAGGACACAATGAGATCTTGAGCCATGAGACCAAAGAGAATTGAGTAATCACCGGAGGAGAATAGGAAGAAGGAAACTTTAAGCAGGCCGAGGGGGTGACCAAAGACTTTTCATAGGCAAAAGGGCGCCAAAGGCCAAGAGGATCCCTAAAGGGGTGAGTGAAAACACTCTAGCGCAACGAATGCCTAACCGAGGATGAAATCAAGCCAATAGGACAAATAAAACCCATCGGAATAGGGAAGGCATCCATACATACATATCGCATACACGTAATTTTTGTTTTATGTTTGCAGGCTTTGAAGAAAAAGAAAAGTGGCAAGGACGAGCAACTCCAAGAATGGAGAGGAACCTCGAGAATGAGGATGAATAACTACGGGAATGGAGAAAAACCTCAGGAATGAGGACAAACAACTCCTCACGAATGAGGACGAGCAGGCCGGTAATGACACTCCAGGAATGGAGAACAACCTTGGGAATGAGGACGAGCAACTCCTCGAGAATGAGGACGAGCAAGCCGGGAATGGCGCTCTGGGAATGTTGAAAAAACTCGGTAATAAGGACAAGCAAGTCCTCGGGAATGAGGATAAGCAAGCCAAGAATGACACTCCGGGAATGGAGAACAACCTCGGGAATGAGGACAAGCAACTCATCGGGAATGAGGACGAGCAAGCCATGAATGACACTCCGGGATTGGAGAACAACCTCGGGAATGAGGACCAGCAACTCCTCGGGAATGAGGACGAGAAAACCGGGAATGACACTCCGGGAATGGAGAACAACCTCGGGAATAAGGCAAGCAACTCATCGGGAAAGAGGACGAGCAAGCCGGAAATGAAGCCCATGGGTCGAAACACCTCACCATCAACTTAGCATAGTTTGGGAATAAAGCCCACAGATCGAAGCAACTCACACCCAGCATGGTTCGGGAATGAAGCCCAAGGGTCGAAGCACATCGCCATCAACTCCGCACAATTCGGGAATGAAGCCCAGAGATCGAAACATCTCACACCTAGTATGGTTTGGGAATGAAGCCCATGGTCGAAGCACCTCGCCATCAACTCAGCACGGTTCGGGAATAAAGCCCAGAGATCAAAGCATCTCACACCTAGAAAGGTTTGGGAATAAATCCCTGGGGTCGTAGTACCTCGCCATCAACTCAGCAAAGTTCAGGAATAAATCCCAAAGATCGAAGCATCTCACACCCAGCATGGTTCGAGAATAAAGCCCAAGGGTCGAAGCACCTCGCCATCAACTTAGCACAGTTCGGGAATAAAGCCTAGAGATCGGAACATCTCACACCCAACATGGTTCGGAATGAAACCCAAATGTCGAAGCACCTCACCATCAACTCAACTTAGTTCAGGAATGAATCCCAGAGATCGAAGCATCTCACACCCAGCATGGTTCGGAAATGAAGCCCAGGGGTCGAAACACCTTGCCATCAACTCAACTTAGTTCGAGAATAAACCTCAGATCAAAGTATCTCGCAAAAGTAGCGAAACAACAGATTCGGACTCACTAGCCAGCCTCGAATTCGCTCAGTCGCTGTTTTAAACCTTAGCCTCGGACAAGCCCCAAACACCTGCAACTGGCCCATTATCCTGCAACCCACACAATCCGCCCATGTAGCCCAATAAGGCACCATACACGCCAAAAAAAAAAGAAATTCCCATGCAATTCATATGTGCAAATTCCCTCATCAACACTTTCCAATTTAACAAGATGTGAAATCCCATCCTTTCCAATTAACAAGATTCGAAATCATCCCCATCACCAAATTTATAAGATTCTTTCCCAAAATAAATTTTCCAAAATAAATATGATCTGTTTCCTTGTTTAGAGAACCCTCCAAATCATTATAAAAGGGAGACCAAATTATCAAAGTGAAATAAGGCTCTGGACGGCTAGACCACAACCAAAAAAACCCTTGGAGGCTTCTCTTCTTCTTCATCTAAGCTAGGGCGTGAACAATTAAAAAACCATAGGCCCTCCTTTCTTTTTCTCATCACCGAAAAAAAAAGCCAACAAATCACCAAAAAAATGTGAAACAACAAACATAAACAGCCAACAAATCAACCCAAAAAGACGTGAAACAACAAACACAAATAGCCAACCAATCACCCAAAAACAACCAGCAAAATCGTGAGCCAAAACACCAAAAAAAGCAGCCTAAAAACCAAAAAATAGCAGCAAAATACCAAAACAGTAGCCAAATATCGCAAAAACAGCAGCCCAAAAATAACCAAAACAACAGCAAAAAAAATACCAAAAGAAAAGATAAAAATAGCAAAAACACCAGCCCAAAAACAACCAAAATAGTAGCCAAAAAAAAAAAACAACATCCAAAAAACAACCAAAATAGCAGCCAAAAACAGCAAAAACAACAGCCCAAAAACACCCAAAACAGTATCCAAAAATAACCAAAATAGCAGCCAAAAATAGCAAAATAGCACCCAAAAACAGCAAAACAGCAACTAGAAAACTGTAAAATAAGCAGAAACAGCGAACCAGAAAACTAAAACCTTGAAACCAAGCTTCAATCCTTCCGGCGATGGCCTAACACACCTCCGAGAAAGCAACTTAAAAGGTAAGACCTGATGGCACCCTTACCACATTTATTTTCATAATTCTGGATGTTGCATGCTTGGCTGGACGTGAAATACGTTCAGCTGGGTATGCGAAGTCCTACATTAAAGACAGCCAAATTTGTGGTCACATTATTTTTCTTCTTCAGCATTTTGTTATTTTTTTTTTATCTATTTAGTGTTATTTATCTTTTTATTTCTTTATTCACTTTCATCGTTATTTTATTATTTTGCATTTAGTTTGTTATTCATCATTTTTGTCTATTTATTGTGATTTTATTATTTCGCCTTTATTTTATTTGTTCATGTTGGTGATTATCCGCATATGCATTATTATATTATTTCATGTCTATTTTTTTATTTACATTGCAATAATGTTTATGTGTGTTATTATCCCTTGCTATATATCGGATGGAAACCCAGACGTAAATTCCGTAGACAAATCTGAATGGACGGTAGTGCGGTTTGTACTTAGGATACAACTCCACGTGCCACTCAGGAAATATTCATACATGCGTGATTAACCCCTATTTTGTTTGCTATTTATTTATTGACGCTTTTCCCGCTTTTGATTGATTTTCGTTATTACATCTCATAATTCTTAATTAATATGTTTTTGGAATCGTGTTATTGTGATTATTATTTGCTCGGGTATGTTATTACATTTTTTATTCGCTTTTATCTATGAATTGCATTAAGACTTGGCTATACCATTGTGTGAACCTGTCCATTATACTGACATAAGTAAGAGACCATTCTGAACCCAACGGTTTGAGGTATTCCCTTGCGATGGGTGAGTACGGCCTTAAATCTTTTCCTAGTTCACATTGGGTGGTGACTCATTTATTCTCCGATTTAGTCCCTCGCGGGCTACTCCATACTCTCTACGGGCTGCGAGCCCAACAGTGTCGTGGTCGCCTAACATCATAGGCATATCGGTAAACCTCGCTTCGCTCCAACAATCCCTAATGAATTTTATTTTATCTTTGTGATTATCAGACACCATTCCGAAAGAACGACAATGAGTATTGCATGTAAAACGCGTATATTTATAACAAATACATAATCGTTTAGCTCTTTTTTTCTTAGCATAGGTGTTTTTTCCTAAACCAGGCACAAATGAAATAAAAGAGTCATATGACTCACCTGCCTAGCGAACTCGTGCTTCAATTATCCTACGAATATCACTAGGAATACCTTGGATCATGAGAAGCCTCATTCCTTCAATGCGTGCTTTGTAGACTTTCATCAGATAATTTTGAGGGAGAGAAGGAAAATACTTGTAAAGTTTTGTGAGATCGTCTTCCATCATATCGGTGACTTTTACTACAAAAATAAAACACACGAAATCATCAATATATAAACAAATTGCATGGGTTGTCTCCCTACTAGCATTAAGTTTAACGTCGTCAGCTAGACAAGACTGGCCAAACATTAGGCTGGATCAGCAAGTGTGAGACTTGATCGGCGTGATCACACACATATAACGCAAGCGCACGTATCGTTCAAGTAGTATAAAATGTATCAATCCCACGAGGACTTAATACATAAGCTATTAATTTATGAAGTCAAATGTTTACGAGTATCTAATAGATTGGTGGTTTGATTGGATGGTGACTTAAAACTAAAACAAGTAAATAAAACAGTACGAAAGTAAATTAAATGTAAAATCAATATTATTAAACTATCTAGGGTTGTGATTTCTTCCAATATCTTTTAAAGATGAAATAGTTATTTCACGTTTGTGTAATATATTTGTTTATTAACCTGGAACACGAATTTATACAAAAGCCTCTTCTGATGGTCAGATACAATTACCCAATATAACTTAATTAATCATATCCCTATGTCAATCAAGTTACCGAAATTCATTAAGATTAAGTTCCAATTATGGCTACCCTCGCCCGTCAGGTATATTCCAATCCTTTAAGGAAATCTATTAAGGGTTATCTATCATTTAAGGAAGATCGTGGGCTATTGAGTCTAGGGTCTTAAACCTAAAATCTCTTTTCCAAGTTCATTTTAAGTTTACCAGATCAATCTTATTAATGGCCAGTTAACAAGAAGCATTAAGACTAAGACTCAATAAATAAACCTTTATATTACCCCAAACCATAAAATAACCCCTTATAAACTTGTGTTATTGGAATTTATCACAACCCTAGATAATATGTTTAGTTACAAAACATACTTAGGATTCCTAAACACTTAAATAAACAAAACATAAAAAAAAATAACTTGGAGATAAATAAAAGTAAAATTACAATAATGAAAGAAAATGATGGGGTTAGAGGATCCACTTTTAATATTTCAAAAATAGAAATCTCCCTTATTGTCAATGTTTACCGATTAATTAATTATATTTAACCAGACCATAAAGGCGGTAATTCCAAATATTTTATCAATTTCGGTCATGGAAACTTTAGAATTCGAAATTATTATGAACTTCAAAGTTGTAAATATTTGAGTCTTCTGTAATCAAAAACTTGAATCACCTCAATCCGATATCAGCGTAAAATGTTATGGCCGAAATATGAAAATTACGCAAAGTTGGAATTTCCGAAATTGTACTTCGTTAGAACGCCATTTCAAGTTTCCAATCTCCAAAATCAAAATGTCAAGTCCAGTTTTTGCCTTATTTATTCCACATTTCGTCCTGATTGATTCCATTAAGTCCTGATTTTATTTTATCTGCAAAATAAACTAAAACACATCAAAACGTTCATAAAACTTGAGAAACTATACAAAATATTAAGTAAAAGGAGCGGTAAATAATGATATATTTTCTGCTCATCACACCTCCAAACCTAACATTTAGCTAGTCCTTGAGGAAAACAACAAAATAAAATACAACAAATAAATAAAATTAAACTAAACCACTTTCGTAGGCATCACAGTTGTATTTAGCGTATGCAACAAGCCTTTAAACCCCTAGGTGTCCCTAGTGGACGAGTTGTAGTCTCGTGAGGGCTTACAGTGACGATACCCAAAAACGTCAATCTAATGCACATAAAAGAAAAACGACAAGAGAAAAGAGAATAAACAAGTTAGTGACTAAACAAGTGAAACTTCTTATCCAAGTTAGTAGTTGTTTTCTTTCTTTCTAAATTACCAAATAAGTAAATTCTCCGATTATTTTTACCATTCTACATATACACAACCAAAAAGGTATTAATCAAACTATTGTGCCCACAATATTCATAAGAGTATTTGAAAATAGAGTAATATTTTTGTCCTAAAGTTATATCAGAATTAACACCTTTTTTTTGGCAATGGATTTTTTTTTATATATAATATCTTCCATCCATGTAGCGAGCTTTGGGTCAGTGACTCCCAAGCCAGTTGGCTTTAGGGCACTAGGTGTTAAAACACCCTTACTGACTTAATTACTCGGATTTCAGATATCGTTTTTTTATAACATCTTTGATCCGGGTAGCGAGCTTTGGGCCAGTGACTCCCAAACCAGTTGGTTTTCGGGCACTAGGTGTTAAGACACACATACGGACTTAATTACTCAGATCTCATATGTGTGTTTTTATTTCATAACATCTTTAATCCATGTAGCCAGTGACTCTCAAACCAGTTGGCTTTAGGGCACTAGGTGTAAGAACACCCCTAAAGACTTAATTATTCGGATCTCAGAAGTTTTTTTTCATTCCTTTTTTAGATGCTTCCTCCAATTAAACTATAGCACTGAATATTACAAACTTTTCACTTCCAACTCATGGTCGTATGTTACCATGCATGTTGATAATATTTGTCAACCAAGCATATGAAGATCCATTTTAGTTACTTTTATGGAGAATTCACAAATTAAATAATTCAAAAGGAAATAAACAAAAATTAACTTATTATGAAATAGGTTGAGATACGTCTCAGGAGTGGAAATTCCTTACACATCTATCTCACACCAATTTAACTGATTAGTCAAGTTAAAAACACAAAAACACAAAATAAATTTGTTATTTTTTTCAATTTTTTTTTATTTTTTTTTTCGAAATTTTTTGACTAAAAATCAAATAAAAAAAACAGAACAATAAAATATTTACAAGATACTAGTTAACTATTCCCATCCCCCAAACCTAATTGAGACATTGTCCCAAATGTCTAAAAAGTAGAAGAAAAGTTTAGAAAACAGTACCTCGTTAGCTGAAATTGTACATCTAAAAAGAAAATTAAAGGTTAAGATCCATATTTATCCGACGCTTCTTACTACAATCATTATTAGACCAATTAATCTTGGAAATGATAGGGTCAATTTGTGGTTCAAAGGCTAAAAGTTGGTCAATTAAATCATTGGCAGTTTTGGCAGTGAAGATGATATCTTTTACAGGCTTCGACACGAACCCATTTCTCCGGCCATCATCAAGAAACACACAAATAAAATCATAAAATCCATCAACATTAAACAATCCAATCGATTTCTGGTGTATGTTCAAGTTCGCCCAATATAGTACTGTAAAAATATCCTTCATCGTACCCAAGCTACCTGGCAAATCAATAAAAGCATCTGCACGGTTAATCATTTCTACCAGTCGTTCAGACATACCTGGTACGATAAGTTCCTCTCCGTTTGATGGTCATATAAAATTCGCATCTGCCAAAGGTTTTGGGATGATTCCCAGAACTTGACTACCTCCTTCCTATAAGGACCTTGAAACGTACCCCATTAGTCCAAGATTGCCACCACCTATATTAGGTGCATATTCCTTTCAGCTATGTCTCGACCTAATTCATGTGTTGCCGCTACGAATTGTGGTTTAGAACCAGCCCTAGTACCGCAAAACAAACAGATATTTACAACTCGTCTTCTTGAAGTGGCTTCCAAATTTTTTTTTATTTCTCAACTCTGGATGTCTTCAAGAATGCAATGATGAGCTGAATTTATAGAACCTGAAAAAGGGTGAGTAATAATAGCACTAATACCTGCCAAATGACAATTATTAGCTAAACAGTAAAAGATATCGTGAAATTCAAAAAATCTAGATCATGTCGGAGAAAATAAAACAAATCACAATTATTAGATAAATACAAAGAAAATAATATTTACAGAAAGTAACAGCTTGAATGATGTCTATGCGTCAGGGACAAGCTTCCCATCCAATTTTCTTATAAATTGGCAAACATGGTCTTTTAAAGTTAGATTCCCGAGACTTAAATGTTGTCTTTCTTTTCAGAATTGTGTATATAACATGTGAATTTCATGATGAACATATCCATTGGAATGCATCTCAAGAGTCTTAGAGATGTCATTTAAAGACTCCTTACTCAAGCCATCCCTAATTAATTTAATTTTATCTTCACGGTTATCAGACACCATTCCTAAAGTACGACAATGAGTATTACATGTCATATGTTCACATTTATAGCAAACATCCATTATTTTAGCTCTTCACTTTTTAGCATAGGTGCTTCTTCCTAAACCAGGCAGATATGAAATAAAAAAGTCAGAGGACTCACCTGCAATTTGGACCTGTGCTTCAATTAACCAAGGAATGTCATTAGGAATACCTTTGATAATCAGAAGTCTCATTCGTTCCAAGCGAGCTTTGTAGACTTTCATCTGAGAGTTTTGAGGGAGAGAAGGAAATTGCTTGTGAAGATTTGCGAGAACTTCTTCCATCGTGAAATGTGACTTTACCTACACAAATTAAACCCACAAAAATAAAACACACCAAATTTGAATATATGCACGAATTGCATGGGTTGCCTCCCAGCTAACAGTAAGTTTAACGTCATCAGCTAGACATGACTGCCTGAACGTTAGGCTGGATCTGAAATTGTAACACTTTCTTTTTGTCACTCAAATGATTCTCCCCAGTAGTGATTGACACGCTGGCTGTTTACCCTAAATGTATTGTTAGATTTGGGGTTGTATATCTCAATAACTCCGTAGGGTAACACCTGAGTAATCATAAATGGACCTGACCACTTTGATTTCAGCTTTCCAGGGAAAAGCTTTGTAGGACACAAAAATCGGCGACGCTGTCCCGGGCTCGCGGCCCGGTTGGGAGTACAGAATAGCCCACGGGGGAACTAAACCGGAGAAATAAAAATGGAGTCGCCACCCGGTGTGAACTAGGAAAATGATTTAAGGCCGCACTCACCCCTCGCAAGGGAAGACCTCAAACCGTTGGGTTCGGAATGGTCCCTTACTTATGCCACTTGTAATGAAATGATTTGTGGAATAATTTAATCGGATCTACGCAACATATATTTCCAAGAGTATTCTATTTCTAAGTTCACTTGCATGAAAATAAAGCTCATATCTAAGTTTGCATACATAGAAGTAAGTGAAATAAAGGCAAGCACACAATCTCACGAACACATTAAGTAGATAAATATTGGAATATAAATAAATGATAACAGTAAAAGTGTCAATAATGAAATAATATGATTAATTATGTAATGCAAAAGAAATTACAAAAGAAGCGAACATGCATGAAATGTGATGAAAAGAAATATGTTCACTATATGTACGTTTGTGTAGCGTTTGAAAATGCGTTCGAACAGTGAACATAATGTTCGCATTCGTATAGCGTTCGAGAACTCATTCCAATGGGATAAGACCTGATGCATGATAAAACAAAATGCATGCGCGTTCGAGCAGCGTTCGTAAACGTGTTCGAATGGACCAAGACAGAATGCGTACGTTCATGTAGCGTTCGGAAATGCGTTCGAAAGTGATTACCAAAATGGCATCTGAAATGACACAAACACATGCATGGATAAACAAATACACCATGTAGGACCTCGTGTACCCGATGGAACACATTTCACATTCAATGGAGTGCACTTCGTCCGGCGCGGCAAAACATCGTGGTAAAGGTAGCCTTTAGGCATTTCCCTCGAATAGAGGACCTTTAATCCACCCTAGCTAGCCCATGCGCATTAAGTTATCAATACATGAATAAACAAATAAATAATATGGGACCTTGTAGGCCCGATTGAACACATTTCACGTTCAATCGAGTGTACCTCATCCGACGCGGCAAAACATCGTGGTAAAGGTAGCCTTTAGGCATTTCCCTCGAATAGAGGACCTTTAATCCACCCTAGTTAGCCCATGCGCACTAGAATGCAATGCATGCGTAAATAAAGCAATGATATGCAAATGGTAAATGACATAATAAAAGGCGCGACAAAACATCGTGGTAAAGGTAGCCTTCATGCATTTCCCTCGAATAAAGGACCTTTAATCCACCCTAGTTAGCCCATGCGCATTATATTACAATGCATACAAATGAATGAGACAATAATGTGGAACTCCGTATATCCGATTAAACATATCTCACATTCAATCAAACATACTTCGTCCGGCGCGGGGAAAACATCATGGCAAATGTAGCCCTTTGGCTTTTCATCCCTCAAAACGGAGGACCTTTAATCCGACTTGATTTGCCCATGCGTATTACATTACCATGCATAAATAAGTAACATGCAAAAAGTAATAACATACTAACGACTAAATCATGTTTAAAAATAAATAACATACTAACGACTAAATCATGCTTAAAATGCAAGGTTGGATGAAACGAAACATGTGAATCTCTCAAGTGGTACGTGGCATTGTATCCCGAGTGCAAACCTCAAAACTGTCCATTCGGATTCGGCTACGGAATTTACGTCCGGATTTCCATCCGATATACCACAAGAGAGAACACATATTCTGTTCATCTGGAATCACATCATGCACCAATCCACAATACTCATATGAAATAAAGTATGATAATAAATGAAAATAAAGGATAATAAATAAAGAAGGTGCCCTCAAGTCTAACCTCTTTAGTCGTCTCTCGAAAATGCGGTATGCGGTTGTCGGAAGGGTTGATGCTCCGTAACTCTTCCGGTTCACTGGTTCAACATTTTCCTTCGTTGTTTCGCTATTTAGGATGCTGTTTTCACTGTGTTTCGCTGCTACTTTTGCTGTATTTTCTGGTCTCTGTATTGGGGTAAATAGGAGACTATTTCAGGGGCTGCTGGAAGGGAGTTTGGCGTGAAAGTTAGGGGTTGTTTCAGGTGTATTCGGGTGTGTTCAGGGGGTGTTTGTGGGCGTCAATTTAAGGAAGTTTGGAAGGGGCTTTGTGTGTTGATTTGTTGACTGGTTAGGGGCAGTTTTTGTGTGCGTGAAGGAGGGCTGATTGAGGGCTAATTATGCGTGCATGTGTTGGATAATTATGACCCATAACATCATTATTTGTACAGATCATGGTGTTGTTGTACAAATTAACTATGTGAAAAAGGAAATTTCCATTTTATCATTTGTAATTAGATTACCAAGATGTATAAATGATAGAAGGTCCATATGATTAGTTCCGGATTGAGATGATATGAGACAATATCAATCCACGAAGGTTTAATCATTGAATATCCCAAGTCAGAGTATTATCGAGATTGGACATCGATAATGCGTAAAAGACTAGTATTACACTTGTGCACGTCGTGGGAGCATAACGGTATAGTTCTCATATATTTAGGTATAGGATACTCATGCAAGTGTAATAGGAGGTTGTGTTTACCGATGGTATGGAAACAACTTCGCTCTGGATAGACCCCTCGGAATTCCATTGGTAGTATGACTATGTGTCTATGGAAGTCTGAATCAGGGTAGGTGTATTTGGTCTTAACCTGAGACTTGCACCGCTAATACTTGCGACAATCAATATACTTTGGTTTTGGTCGTCCAGGGCTTTAACCGGTTCTGTGTACGCCTCTTCAGGGTATATTGAGAATCGTAGTGTATTGGGTGTGATGTCAAGATGGAAGTATCACTCTAGTTATAGTGGAGATGATGGTCATGTAGGATACGGAACTGATGCTTTTATGTACTGCAGTCATCAGGATAATATGACTAAGTCATGATTATCTGATTATAGAGACTAGTTACTAGAGATCCAATATGTGCTTCGTACGGGACAGACACAATTCCAGCCTCAGGCCTAGCACGTGACATCTGATGCTGGATCGAAATACGCAATACTACGTACACTACGCCTGATATAGATCACATATTCCAGTAAGGATATTTCTGGAGAATTGGGTAGGCACGGTGCTTTGCTAGAAGCCAACCATGTCTTGTAAATCAGTAAAAATGTAGTACTACGTACGTACGTGTTCGGATAGTCCGATGACCGGATTTACTGCCAAAATATTTGGGGATCTCATGGGTCAGTTCCCAAAGATTCACCGATGACGTATGACTCACACTTTATTAATCTGGGATAAATTATAAGAGAGAGAAAATTAATCTGGGATTAATTACGGAGATATTTTATCTGGGATAAAATATTATTTAAAGAGAGAGAAAGATTAATTTGGAATTAATCGATAAAATTATATATTCGATATATTATACGAAATTGGATTTCAATGCGGAATTAAAATTAGATTTTAATTCGGGCAAACGAGTTAATTTAGAATTAATTCGTTAGCGACGTGAATAGTAATTTTGCTGGGCATAATTATTTAATTAAATATGATTTAATTACATCGCAACGGAAAATTCATTAATTCGGAATTAGCGAACCCGAGCCCGGGAGTGTTTGCGGGCGCACTTACATTTCGAATTCAAGTGCGGCCCACAAGTCACATCAAGCGTCAAATAATTTGTCACTTTGATTGAAGTGATGTCTAGTCAGTTTGAGTGATGTGACAACTAGTCATTTGTGAGTGATTGATGGTAGTGGTTGTAGGCATAAATGCCTTTACTTTTTGAAAGCAAAAATTGGTATTAGTTTTTGGAAATATAATACACACCACACTTAACACATTTTCTCTCTTCTTTCCTCTAACTATTTCGGCCAAGGGCCTTTTTCCTCTTCATTTTTCTGCTACTGCCGAGACTTGAAGAAGAAGCTTAGGGAATTTTACGGCAAAATTTATGAGGTGCTAGCACACTTTAGGAGTCTTGCGAAGGTGATAGGGAAACCCACCCATGGGCATGGAATGCACAACCAAGCTTGGAGCGTGAAGGACCGAAAATGGAGCACAAAAATAGTGAAAGCCGAGAGCCTATAGGAGTCCAAGCTTGAAGAATTTTTATTGTTCCTCGCATCGCCAAATCTGATCAATGTAAGTATGATTCCTTCATTCTTCATTTTTGTATTCTCACATGATTTCTAGCTTGAATTGATCATTGGGACTAACTAGAAACCCAAAACAATGGTATCTTGAGCCATTTTGAGCATGAATTGAAATTAGGGTAAAATTTGGGTAAAATCAATTTGAGCATGATTTGATAAAATTGATTGATTGAGTATGTTTGAATGATGATGTATTGAAGTTATATATGATCAATTTCATGAAATATTAATTGGATCAATTTTTCCCCAATTTGAGGCTTGGCCTAAAGTAATGGTATTTTTTGTTCCTTTGATCATTGGATGACTTGAAACAATTGGGAAATTTTGATTTGTAATTCAATTGGATTGAAAACGAAATCGGACATAAATTACCCTAAAATGCCGTGACATGTGAAGCATGAAAATGATTGATTTTTTGATTCAAATGTGTTGGACATGTGTTGATGATAATGAGCATAATTAATTGAGTAAATTAGTGTTTTGGAAATGTTAATTTGGTTAATTAATTATGGTATACACTTAGGTTAAATAAATTATGAAATTTAGATTTTTGGTAATTTAATTAATTGGGCCAAATTTGGAATTGGGCTTATAAAAGTTGTAATTGGGCTTAATGGGCTTGGTTGGGCCAAGTTTGGTTTAGGCTAAATGGTTGGATCCAATTGGGCCCAAAACCATATCCATAAAGTCCAATTATGACTTAATGGACCTTTAATTTTAATTGGGCCTAATGGGCCTAATTAGTTTATTGGCAAATAAGGGTGATTCCTTAAATGGGTTTTGGTATCTGGGTTTGACCTATATTGACCAAAAGTCCATGCCTTAATAAATTAATTGAAAGCCCATTAGACTTCAAATTAAATTAACATTGGATGTTAATCGGGCTTTGAGACCCGTAATGATTAGATTTAGAATCTAAGTCGTAAAGGCACATTAATAAAGTGTAATATTTAATTTGGAATTAAATATAGAATTAGTATTAAATGCAAATTAAATTGGATTTAATGTTGTAGTTTAATATAATTCAAGAATTCGTACTTTGAGTACTTATTCGCAAAACGAGTTTGACTCGCGCAAAATCAAATCTTTGTTTGATCATTGAATGGTCATTAATTTTCAGATTAATTAATTGGATTAGATTGATTGATAACATGCTTGTGTGAATACATGGATGCGATGTATGAATAATGTATATCAGATGGATACTAGATGGGTGAGGGCAATTTTGGAAATTATTGTAATAAATTTAGAATTTATTAATTGGACCTGCGTGTCCAGCCTATTACCTATTGACTCTGTGTATTTCTCTTCTCACCTATTCCCCTCAATGTAAATGAGGTTTCTTTAGAAGTGTTATGTAATCGGGTAGAAGTAATACTTGTGCTATCGGGAGAGAGGAAATGGAGAGATTTTTTCTAGGAACAATATGTTTAAATATCCATCCGCATATCATTATTATATTTATTTATACGCGCCTTATTATGTGTTTAGAATGCATGTTTAAGCGTGTATGATGATGAGACCTTAACAAAGATAATTAATTGGTTGCCAATTACGCGAAAAACCCTCACTACATATTAAGTTTTTTTTCCTTCGATTGAGTGATTCTTACTCAAGATCCAAGACTGGCACTGGTTTGTTGGCCAAAGTCAAGACCTTTGTCCGTCGCGGATGTGTTTGAATCATGAAGGCTTTGTTCCATATCGGTGTCTTGTCCAAGTTGTGATTTGTTGGCCAAAGTCAAGATCACTTCTTGTCCATCGACATCGATTACGAAGATTTCCAAGGTCAATGGGTTCCGCTTAACTGGGATCACTAAGTTTGTTGTGCCAAAGCCAAGGCTTAGTTGATTCAGAGGAAAAAGGTTAGGGAATATATTGGATATATTGGCATATATAAGATATATGTTTCGGACTTGGATATCCACCTATTAGACCTAGGAATTGGATGTGATCCAATTGATCTTAGAGATCTACCTAGTTAATTATCATACAATTTGTTGGCCAAAGTCAAGATTGTGTGTTATTTAATGGGATCCTAGCCCACTAGGAAACAAGGTTTCCCGAGTACTCCACAGAGGGTTAGAGGCTCGGCGAAAAATAGTGGGAGGCAAGTATTAAATTTGTAATATTCGTTTAGTTACTTGCCATACGCGCTCATTTCAATTTTCATCACATAAATTAATATATTAGTTGGACTAATATTTAATTGTTGTTTTAATAAAACAGTTGGAGTGTATTCAAACTATTTCAATTAATAGTTGATTTTATAATTGGATTAGAGTAATCAATATAATTTAATTTAACCTATTTAATTATAGTTGATTATATAGTTAAACTATAGTAATCATTATAATAAATAATACCTAAAATCGTTGATTGGATAGTTGGACTACAGTAATCAAGATAATTGAAAGATTAGAGTTAAAACATTATCTTGGGTGAAAATGTATTAAAACGGCTTTAATTCTTAAATTGGGAATAAAATTTCAGGATAGTCCTGGAAACTGAGAAGTTATTTTATTTGATAAAATAACATCTTAGGCCTAAGCCCAGAGTTAAGCAAATAGTAGAACATGATATTTGGAATATTCATGTGATGATAACTTTAGTGCTTAATCCATTATGGTTGCCAAATAGACTCATTAATTTCTTAATCAGAACTAATGATTAGAGCCTTATAGTATAATAATGTAATTGAAGGATCTTCATAGATCTATTCTTAGATCTTAAAAGTACAAATTGTAATAGAAAACTCTTGGAGAGTTAATGGCTATACTCAAGGAGTCAAAGCCAAAGTTTGCAATAAGGCAAGAAGCGCAAGACGCATTTTACTTCGACATTCCGGAAGGCCAAGGCTTGGCCAAGGCTTCTGGGGTGTGGAAAAGGGGCAAAGGCAAAGTCATTATAGTCTTCTAGGAAGACAAAGGACTATCCCAAGATGTCGGCCTAAATTGTGGCAAACGGGGCCATTGAAATGTGACTGCCGTATGGACAAGGCAGACATGAAGGAATTGAAGACGGTGCAAGGCTCCGACTTCAAATATGTTTCTCATAAACGTGTTCACTACTAGTATTAAAATTAGTTTTTAGATACTAAGTGTGGTACATAAATATGCATTGATGTGCAGAATCTGCTGGTAAGCAGGATATTGACTTCAGTTGAGATTTATTTGCGAGTTGGAAATGGGACGAGAGTCGCTGTTTTAACCGTAGAAACCTAAGTTTAGGAACTACCCTTAAGGTATGTACTTAAATTAGGAAACTGTTACAATGTAACTAGTTTGACTAGAAACATTATCTCTATATCAGGGTTTTACCCATGGCGGGTATACCTTTATATTCTAGAACACTAAAGTGTTTTATTTTATAAAGATGATATTTAGATAAACACATTAGATGTGAATAACACTATTTATATTTTAAATATAAATAAATCTCAAACGTATGACATGACAAACAAATAGCTCAAACTGAATTAATCTGTTGAGACTTATAAGTTGCATTGTTGTCTAAGACACAATTAACAAGACTCGTATATCCACACTTTCGAAGAGTGGATACTAAGAAAAATTTGATTCTATTCAAATGATGTCTACGAATCTAGTTTATTGGGCGAAGTGCCTAAAACACTTCTTAGTTGGTAAAAGTACAAATGCCACCGATCTGTTAGCCCTAATTCAAAGTGACGTAAGTGGCCCATGTCTAGCTAGGCTAGATGTGGATATGAATATTTCGTGACCTTTATAGATGTGGCATCGCGTTATGGTTTTGTGTTTCTTTAGAAACACGGATCGAAAACTTTTGATGAATTCAAAGAGTTTCGAAACGAAGTTGACAGACAAATCGGCTAAAGTATTAAACACCATGATTGGACCATGATGAAAATACTTAAGCAATAAGTTTCTCAAATAATTGAAAGAGTATAGTATTCTTTCAATGAGGACTCCTCCCGGAACAAGTCAGTTTGACGGTGTGTCTGAACGAAGAAACCGAATTTTGTTAGACATGATAAGGTTAATCATTAGTCGCTCTGAGCTACCATTTCCTTCAACGGATACGCATTAACAGTGCAAAACTTATTTGAATAAGGTTACATAAAAATCTGTTAGACAAACTTCATATTAGATATTAACAGGAAAGAAACCGGGTTTTCTCATTCCTGAAGATTTGGGAATGCTGGGCATATGTTTGGATGATACCAAACTAGAACCAAATCGGATAAGTGCCTAACATGTAGGTTATCCTAGGGAAACCAAAGTATAGTACTTATACAACTCACAAAAGAACAATGTAATTGTTGCTCGCCAAGCGGTTTTCCTTAGAGGAATACCTATATGCAGTGGTAAGTGGGAGGAAAGTAAAACTCGATGAAAATCGGAGTAATACTGTTCCAGCACCGATTCCTTATTGGAACACAAATAGTTCATCAAGGATGAAACTATACCAATAATCTTCGAATACACAAGATCCGTGCAAGTAAGAGAGAGTCAGAAAACAACCTGGGAGGTATGGGTTTCTGATCTCACCTCATAAAGATGTCAATCTTATTGATGAATACGAACTGACTACGTATGAGGAAGTGATATAAGGTATCGACTCCCTATTATGGCAAAGTGCTATGAAGTCCGAAATGGATTCCATATATACCAACTAAGCTTGGATACTAGCTGATGTACTGAAAGGCATTGTGCCTATTGGTAGTATATAAGTCTTCAAGGAAGACATACATGAAAGGCAACATACCAACGTACTAAGCTGGGCTTGTAGCGAAAAGGTATCGTTATCAACATTTTGTCGATTACAACGAAACCTTTTACTCGTTGCCATGTTTAAATCCATTTGGATAATGCTTGCTGATGCTGCATGTTTCATTTATGAAATATGGCAGCTGAATGCTAAAACCGCTTTCCTTAACGGAAACCTTTTGGAGGATGTTACAACATCCTGACGGTTTTGTCATACCAAAACGAGCAAACAAGGTTTGCAAGTTAATTCGATCCATGGATGGATTGAAGCAAGCATTGCGTTCTTCGAATTATCGTTTTGATGTAATCATAATGGTATATGGTTTAATTGAAAACGAAAAAGATTCTTGTGTATATAAAGAGGTTAGTGGGAGCGCATTGACAGTGAATGTCCTAAATAATGATGACATATCATTTCTTGGAAATGATATCCCCGTAATACAATCGGTGAAAGCTTGGCTTTCATGAAAATTCTTCGTAGAATTCTTGGGAGAGACAACCTTTATTATAGGAATAAGGATCTATTAGGATAGATCTAAAAGTTGTTGGTACTCTCCGAGAACTCGTACATTTAAATAAATGTACGCGACCTGGTGTCTCATATGCTTTGAGCATATGGAGTCACAATCGGGCCAATCCAAGTGATAGTCATGGATTAATGTTAAGAACATCCTTAAGTATCTAAGATGAACTAAGGATGTTGTCTTATACTATAGAGAGGGAGAACGTGAACTGACTAGGTTCACTGCTGCAAGTTTCCTAACCGATAATAACGACTCTAAAGTCGTAACAACGGTACTATACAGTTGAATAACGGAACAGTGAGCTGGAAATCTTCCAAGCAAGATACTGTTGCCGAATAAACAACAAAAGTGGATTATTGCTGCAGTTGAGGCAGCAATAGAAGCCATTTGGGTCGATAATAATCCTAATTAGATTAGGAGTAGTTCTGTTAGCAGTTTGAGCTAGGCTACAACACAGGCTAAAGAATTAATGGTCTCATCAACGATCCAGATATATATACTTCAAATATTCATATGATTCGTTCGGATTATACATCATGCCGATGTGATGATTGAATAAATCGCATCAGATGA